>VOMN01005039.1:0-22637 GCA_014899125.1 Orchestia grillus | reverse complement strand
CTTGACGAACAGCCTAAAAATGTAATAGCAAAAGGTCGTTCCGTCACAAAACTTTGGGCGAAAAAAATTGTGTTTTTACGAGATATGCAAATTTGCTGAGTAAGTTCTGTCTCACGGATCATTGAAATAAATGGTGTAGAGTTAAATGTGATAGTGTGACAACACAATCTGCAAGCAGAGATTATTGAGACTGGTTAATTAACCCTTTTAATTTGTTCAATTCTTAGACATCACGAAAACTAACAATGAACTAGGCCTCTATACTTTAAAATCTTTCTTTTTCCTAACAGGCCACAACTGGACAATGACTAGGGTTCTGTGAAATTGCTTGCAGCCCCAAACTTTTACGCTTGATGTTGTAGCGGTAGTCAATTTTGACGCTTTAGGTCATTTTTCTTATATTTTAACTATTAAATGATTCACCGCTTTACATCCTTATTTCTTTCTTTACTGTTTTTGCACTGGTAATGGAATGCAGACATTAATTCCACAACATTTGCAATTAAACATATTTACGGTAAGATTGGTGTTTTTTCATGCATGCAAGTTAGGGGCCACATTGAGAGATCGCGCTTCGAACAAACTTTGATTACGGAGTGAGTGATCGATCGACCATATTCGAGCATCACTTGGGGTACATATTTCAAATCAAAAGACACCTTCTTGAGCAAAATTTTAGCAGGTTAGCCATTTCTATCGCGCATTTATAGGTGTGAAGTTGAAGCACATACTTGCCAAAACTGTCTGTTTGAGAATCATTGTAGTCAAATACTGAAGATCTTTGGAAAGGTCGCGAAAATTTGCTGCTGCAAACCGTCTTTCTACTCTTTTAAGTTAGTATTTGGATTGCAGTACGTGCAACTAGGACTTTTTCGTTCTTCAACTTCTACAGTAGGGCAGCTCCTTAGCTGATGGGGAAGTCTCTTCAGATCCATAGGCCAAATGAAACGTTCAACCGTATTGAAAAAATAACTCGTATTTAATGCTATCGAAATTGTCTCCGAGCCTTTGCGACATCGAGTCTCGAAAGCAGAAAATTTTGAAAGTATCGCGGTAGGCCAACTCATCGTTGTTCTGATGTAGAGTAAAATGATTTCGGGAGCTGGTACGAGTGTCGGTATTGATTCATGGGCTAGACGATTGGCGTCGAGAATCAGGTCTACAGTGAAATAAGTGTGATTGATCAGATCTATTCATTTTCGTATCTGCCTATGTCGCGCGAAGGAATGAACCCAAACCCGCCCAGAGAAAGTGAAAAAGGATTCATGAAATTGACTCATTCGCTCACCCGAGAATTATTTTGAAGATGCATGAATGGTATGTTTTATATTTGAATTACTACCAGCTGAGGAACACAAATCACAAAAGCACAATTCCTTCATCAACAGATTATAGAAGCCACTGAAAGAAAATAAATTGTACCTCGCATTCGCAACATATCAAAAGTTGTTTATCCACAGTTTGTCGCGAACTTCAGGGTCGCACTTCTGAAATTGCCACTGACGGCAGGCGCCCTGCTAACGTGCCCGGTAGGAGCTCGGTATTCTATTAAATCTTTGACGATCAAATCATTTTGCGATTCGGTTGTATTTAGGTTGTATGAGAATCCAGTAACAGCAAGACATATACATTGGCAATAAGACTGCTTCAAGCCTCATACAGAAAACTACCAACATCCTAATAAAATGCCCAGACACGTTTTTTTTATTGCTAAAGGGCATTTGCATCACCGGCCCCCGCGACGGTCCTCATTCTTGTATAGTTTTAGCACTCGAAGAGCTAAATTTGCCCTCAAATTCAGCCCCTGAAGCACACCATGGTCCGCATAGTTGTAGGTCTTCCAGAATGCAGAACAGAGGTAATATTTCTCCAAAACAAGAACACAAGTACGAACATGGTCACTCTTCATAACAGGAGCACTCTTCATAACTTTTTACCGGTACTCACATTTTCAACTGAGGATAATTCAACAGAAATAAGTCTTTTATCCACTCATGAAATCTCACTTAACAGCGCGTTTTGCTCTAGTTCACAAATTACAAATATCTGAAGACAAATGTTATAAAGAAATATGTAGTATCTTGAATATCTTGAATACCTTGATAATGTTTGGGCCTCTATGCCCTAGGCCTCTATGCCTGCCAACCGCCTTCGCATTGAACGTCGGTACAACACACATCTTGCCGAAACGAATGTGCTTCTTTGTGTGCAGCCTTATGGTCTCGTTTTTGAAGATAGGTACTAATCCACGAATCGTTTTACACGTGTTGATTATAAGGTATCTCTCCCTTCGCTGGAGAGAATACAGTTGGAGAAATTTCAGGCGTTCCCAGTAGTCCAGCCCTTGAACCTCCCGAATCTTCGCCGTGAGACTTCGTTGTACACTTTCCAGCTTAACTATGTTCTCCCTAGTGCCTGGATTCCATAGTTGGCAACAGTACTCTGCCAGGGGTAGAATCAGCGCTCTGAACAGCGAAAACATCGGTTTCGATTCTCGTGTCCTGAAGACTCGCAGGAACCAGCCAATTTGTCGCTGGCATTTTTTGACTGTTAGGTCGTACTGGTAGTAACAACAAGAAATTTCCAAATTTCTTTCTGTTACATGTGAGGCATATGCGTATCGTTAGTTTAATCGCTAAATCATACGAAAAAAACTCATACAAGTTGAAACTTGGTAATTAGTCATTGAATAAATGACTTCATCACTGCTGATAGATAAAACATAAAGGCACTTACAATGTTCAAAAACTTCATTGTTTAGAACATGGATTTTGACCAAGGCACTAGAATAAAGGATAAAATGAACCAATTTCACTTGGACACAGGTATGAAGTTTCTTCGAAAAAAGCTTATTTGCAGCATGAAATAGTTCGAACTTGCACGTAAGTGAGCCATAAATTTTGCCCCCAGAGAAAAAGATAAAAGTTTATTAAGAAATCAGTCACAAAGCATATGAGACTCGAGTTTTCATTCAGTAAAATTACAGCCTTAAAATTAAAATATGAAAGTGACCGTGAAACTTCTGAATGTGATCGAATGCAAGGAAAAAATCTAGCAGGCCTGATTTACACGTCCTATCTGAAGCGAATGGATGAAAATTCCCCCGTTGCAAACGAATAAGACTTAAAAATTTGCTCCCCACCTAAATCTTTACACATGGCAATAAAAAATTAAGCTTTGTTGTACAAAAAAGCGCTTCACTCACACGGTTCAAACGAGAACTTCGAATTTTTCCTTCTGAGGGCAATTGTAACACTCTTCAGTACACACAACATTCGATAAACTGTTCCCTTAGCCCTCAATCGGTCGGCTTGAGTAAATTTCTACATGTCTACACGAGGAAGAGTACACTAAATTTATGTTTCTCCGTAAATTATATTCGAGAGAATAAGCCCGCCATGCAGCTGCACAATTACCAAGATTGTGCCAGTTCCTGCGGCTGTACGATTTTTCAACTTGAGCCCTGGGTGAGACTGAGATTCGGGGATTACTGCGATGTCACCTTGTGCATCATTTCACGAAGAAATTGCGCCATTCCTATCTGAGTAGAGGATGAAAATACTTTTCTTCTGTACTAAATACATTATATTTACTGTGCAAGACAATACAACCCGTATCTTTCTGACTTCCCCTAGCAGTTGTCTGCGAATTTCTCTAACTACCTCGCTTTTGGGGATGGGAAATTACTCTGGGAGATTGCAGTTAGGTCCCGGAAATTGAGAACGCTATTTATTAAAGTAATTGTTCCATTTTCCTCTGTAGATAGTAATAGAAATATTAAGGGATTCAGCCTTTATAGTACGCCTGAGAATTCACCCGATAAACATTCGCGATATTGTCATCACCTCTTTGTGATGTCACCGAAATCACCATCAGTTCCATTATTCGTAATTATTGCCCCTTGCAGAGCTTATTTGCCATTTTATAAAAACACCTACACTATTTTTCAGTGTTGAGTAAAATTATTTTTCAAAGAGATAGTTTATTGTCATGAAATTCAGCTATGCTAAAACTAATGGTAGAACCATTGGTGTTCCTCCACCCCTAGCGGCCCACACTTGTGTGGCGCTCGAAAACCAGGATGAACATTTTCATTATAAGTTAGTTTTTGATATTTCTTACTAATTCTTCTTTCAAAATGATCATGTTAATCAGGGACATAATAGCCGAATTTAATGAGTACTTGAACACCTATTTATGAAGATGCAAAAAGAAGAGCAGCAGGTTTCAAAGAAAAAGTACTATAGTTATTGATAATGGTATTTTTTATAATTTTTTTCGAGCTCGCATCAAGATAAAACTTGACATTTTAAATGAGTTTGACCAATGGAATGATACATCATTGAGTAATTAGGAGCGCTGGTTTTCCGGTGTTAACTATGCGAATTATTAAAAAATGTAGACTGACAATTATCACGGTTTCAACAAACATGGAAGGCAGTTGACTTATTTTCTTCACTCCAAAAGCCATTTTGTAAGACAATTTGAAATCAAATGTGATCGTACGTATGATACCTTTTTAAAGCGGACAGCAACGTTGTTACAGTGTGTTCATTAAACGAGTCAGAAGCACATATTTCGTTTTCGTACATTATTAACCAAGTATTTATTCATTACTTTAGTCGTCAACACTAATGAATTCCTACGTAAAAAGAGCATGATATGAAAATGAGGACTATCTGTATTTTAATTCCCATACAATAGCAAATTTCCTCTAATTATCACTTTGTTATATACGAGCACATATTGTGCTATCTACGCAAACCGTCCGCAAATCAATTGTTTTGTACCTGCTTCTCCATAACTCCCAAGAAATTCATCAATTGTTCTGTCGATTTTTCTTCGTTCTGTGACAGATCGCGTGATCTCGATTGCACCGGAGACGATTGTTCCTATTGGCCATTTGAATAAAGAAATCGGTAATAGTAGATGAATGCTACGTCCATTCCCGTAAGGTTTTATTAGTGAATATTCTTGAAGTGAACGGCTAACTAACTGTAGCGACGATTCCATTCTTTAAAATAATGACAGCGAGCCATCAGGTACGCGATAAAAATTTTTAAGTTCTTTATAGTTCTTGTGCTTCAGTGTTGCGATGCACAGTTTCATTAATGTCTCGCATTGTTAATATTGAAATTTTGTTCACAGGGGGGAGAGTGATTGCATTTCTGTTACTCTTTCAACATTCTGTTATTGTTTTACCTTCCTGTTACAGTCTTACCTTTCTTATATTCTTTCACCTTCCTGTTATTATTTGCCTTTTTGTTTCCGTTTGAGTGAAATTTCCAAACCGATACTGTTTCAGTAAGCACGTGAATGGTCTGATCGAGAAAGAACACTTATGATAAACAGGATTAGATGCGGTGTTCAAATTGGTCTAACCAATTGGACTCAATTTTCTGCTGCAGCCATCAGCTTCTACCTAAGCTGCGGTGTTTGGGAGCCTACTCATATAGTTCAAGCATAACTGAATGTTTGTATTAACAGTTAACACAAAATTTTTTACGAAGTGTAACAGCCTTGAAGTTACATTTATAATATTTAGGAAATTTTGATCATGCAGGAATTTAAAGGCTTTTTTTCATGTGGAAAAATAGTAAAAACTCCAACTTCAATTTCTAACTTACAATTGAGAAAACCGTTACCGAGTTTCACCGGAGCCCCTGAAAATTTCAGTTGATATTAACGGAAAATATTTTTTTTTCGCTTCTGTAATAATCGTGGACTTCTCTAACTCTGTTCATAATTTTTTGCCTAATGAAAATTGTACTCCAATTCACGCTAATTACAAAGTTATGTATGCTGACAACAACATAAGAAGGATTTTGTTTAAATTTGTGAACATCAGAGAGCATGCGAATGCTCGGTCGTGAGGGGAGCTCTCACACCCTTCACTCCGACCCCCTGTGCCTGCAATGCCGCGTTGCACAGACAAACATTGCGTGAAGTCATCAAAGGGCTCGTGCTGTGGGGCTCAGCCGTGAAACTCCTTACCAAAAGTCCGAGCTTTGGGTAGCACGAAGTTGAAAGTAAACGGCAAGTGTTAAAGTATGAATAATAAATACTGCAGTGATAATTTTATGTGTGATATACGTTCATTGATTCCAAGCGCTCAGGTCAAGAGCGAGGATGGTGCGTATTAGCACTCTTAAAAATCCTTCCTTTTACATAATGTCGAGTGTGTAATCGTCATCTTCAGCTAATCTTTGTTCACTCGTATTCGGGAAACTAGTTATCTACAGATTCACATAGACCTTTAAAGAAACCGTAGCCCTTTGGGAAAAAAGGTTCTTCCTATGGAACGGATGTCTCAAATTTGACACACCTGTGTAACTCGATGGAAAAAAATTTGTTCGTGGGAAGTTTTTGATTTTTTGAAAAAAATATTTAAAAAATAAGCAAATTGTGTTGTTTTCGAAATGTTACTAGTGACGTAATTCTTGCACTATAACGATGGGGCAGGTCTTACTTAATGTGCTTCATTGCGGAAAACAAGGTTAAGAGACAAAATTACTGAGGAATAACAAAAATGTTGAAAATTTTTTTGTTATCTATTGAAAAATATCGAAGTTTTTTTCAGTTTTTCGAGCATCACTTCGAAACTTTTATAAAAAATAGAATTATGTCCTTTTCTCGTGCTTGCATATTAATAGCACGTCGAATGAGGTACATAACATTGTAGGATAAAACTGTAGGAGCCTTACGCTTTCAAATGCGCTAATGTAAATTTCACAGGAGACATATACATAAAAAACTTTATTTTGACAACCATAAGTGATTAATAAAAAACAAAGGTGCTTGTAGGGCAATAAAATGGTACTTGTGAGGTGCACGGGGCCACCTGAGGCATTCGAAAAGTGAGCACCTGGATTTTGAGAGGATCGCGAAATAGGGGCGAGCTTCAAGGGCGGGGGGTTTCACTCCTAATTTTGAAAACAAGATGAAACCTCAAATTTTACTCATGAGCAATACAGTTTGTACTGATGTGTTACTTGCGTGAAATAGTACAAATAATGTATCGAATAGTAGTCTTTAGGATATAGTCATGTAAATAGTAAATATCGTAAATTTCTGAAGATAACTTTTTTCAAATACAAAAAATATTTTTTTTGTTTACCACGGTCTGTGTATCGACAGTGCCCGTGTGAATGCATGTACTACGGCGTCCACAAATGCTGACAGTGACCTTTGACAGGTTAATTCATCGTGGTGAATATACGTTGTGTTAATGAGTCATTCGATGATAAGGAATTTTTATATTTAATTGCCACGAGAATGATCTTGAATTGACTAAGCAATATTAGTAAGCGTGTCGATAAGGTCATGGCTCATTAGATTAGATGCACTTCGCGCGCGAAGTGCATCGCGTCTTTCATGAACGTCGCGTTTAATTTCAGAATCTTTCATGAACGCGGAATACGGGCTTTCCAATTCTCGATTAGCTATGAAGTGTGAAGGTAGGCTGTAACGCCCTTTTATGTTTCTCAAACATTTAACGAAATGACTCCCAATTGAGCTAAACACACTGTTATATGAATCCTAACAAAGCAATAACATTGAAATAATGAGTCTACTCGCGAAAGATACTGGCAATCAGAGCGAACACATTAGGGACGCTAATAAAAGAGTCCTAGACACTTTGAAAACGTGACCATAACCGATACACCATGAAATGCTGCAATAAGAGTAATTACACAAACACGATTAGAGGGTAATGCAGCGTCTAAACTCTAAACTATCAAACTCTTCGTCAATCACGAGCACACCAAAACGTAAGCAAAAGCACAAGCTCTTCTGAATCGTGTCCAGACCGTGCTTTCGGTCCCATGAAGTTGTACGAGTGCAAAACATGAACAAACAACACTGCTCCTGGAGTGCATATATTGAGCTGTTATATCTTAGCGTTTAATTTCATTTCTTGGCAGCTGTTAATCATCTAGATGTTAGTTTTATATGAGTAAGGACGTTTTTACCAGTGTTTGAAAAATCTGAAGCATCGATTTTCATTGCCAGCTATTGCTTATGCAGTTGCCAGCTACTATTTATGCTGCATTATCTAATCTTTAATTTAAATAGGCTCCTATAATAATATTAAGCTGTTATCAAATGGATAAATTACCAAACTAATCGTTTCCCCATATAATCAAATAGTCAGTAGCACAATAAATAGATGGAAAAGCAATTGTTCGCTATTTCTGTGAAAAATTGTGTATGGAATTTTCCAACCTGTTGGAAAACATACACATCGAAATCTGCCCTCGCGCAAGATATGCTCGTGTTCGCGGAGAGTTGAAAAACGCGAAATTCGCTTCAAAGATCGATAGTGTAGACGGGCCTTAATACGTAACTGGCGGAGGTGAGGTGGTGCATTGGTGGAAGTCGCGCCTGCAAAATACCAAGACGGCAAGTGGGGCTTGATTTATAGCATAGAATACGCATCTGCAATAACATCTCACCTGATTCACGGATGTGGACTCCTACGAATCAAGCGATGCAATTTTTAGGGGTTACATGTTAACGAGTGCGCAGCCCTTCAGTATCGCCCGCAGGCTAGAGCACTGCTCACGCTGAAGTCTCGGCTAAAAATGTCGTACAAGTGTTGACTGATGAGGGGACGCCGGTTGCCCATTGCTGGAGCGTTAGGACTGTATTCTTTAACAGTCTCGTAACTGTAACGTACGATTTCTACGCGAGATCCTAATCCAAAAATCATACGTAATTTACGTTCAAAGTGAAACGAAGTAAACAGAAAGTCTATCTAACGAGTATTCATCTAAAATACCCAACAAAAATTACAAAATTTACAAAGAATTATGATATTAGGAGTCTGGTGGGTAGAGGTGGGGGCGAAGTACTCGACCGATCTTTGTTCGAGGGTCGTTCACAACAAGTAGACGCCTTCCTCGATCGTCGCTGAAGCGTCTTATCCTAAAGGCTTTTTCAGTTTTGGTCGTGGGTGATATTGATGCTTTTGTCCCACTTTTCTCTTGTAGTTAAAAACGTTTACATTGGTCTTCCAGGCTGGAGAAATCATTTTTCTTTTTTTGAACGTGTGTCATGTGCAACTCTAACACAACTGCTGTCTTAGTTCGGGCTTTTGAAAGCGTTTAGAGCAGATAAAATATGGGAAAGAGCGTAGTTTACTTTCGTTGACGAATTAAATGGACTTTCATTTATTTATTCACATTACCCATTACAGCAGTACTTTAGGTACGTTCGAAGTAGTTCTAACACCTTCATTCTGGGCCACACTGGTGTGCTGCGTTTTTAGGAATGGTGTTCAATTCTTTTTTTAAGGGAAGCATTTTCTCGGGGTATCGAACTCGGGACCTCATGAGTAAGGGACAACCACGCTATAGCGGTACTAACTCAAAAATGCAAAAATGCAAATTTAATGGAAATAATTTTTAGCAAATTGTAAGCCAAAGATTCGTTATGAAATCATTTTTTCTTGCTAACGCCATGAGGAATCGAAATAGGTGCTCTTCCCACTTAATATAACAAGGCAAGCTTCATGTACTGAGTAATTTATAACTGAATTCAATTCAGAGGAAATTCTGATAATTTTTCCTCATTCTTGAGAGGGCGACTGAAGCTGACTTAGCCTAAAAATGACCGCCGAAGCGCTGACTCACCATGCAGCGCCTTGATCAATACAGGTCGAAGATGCAGCTCGAATTCCCCTACACCTCAGCCTCTCTTGGTGTTCTTTTGCTTACATTTCATCAACTAACTCATTTCTCTCAACACGTTCTTCCGAATTTATATTAAATGTTTTTTCTGTCGCCCATAAACTCTTAGTCTTACTCCCGCTTGAAAGCAATCGTATGGAATCCTGTTCCATTTCGTTCACTCGCTCCCAAATACGAGTTTTTATTCTATTTCCCACCATTTAGGAAGCTATTGAAGCTGTATCCATCAATCGTTTTCTATTCACAGCGCTCTTACTTACAGCCCCTCCTCCCCTCGTATATCACATTAAGTAAAATTACTTTGAACCATTTTATTCATTACATAAATCCGCTACAGATTTTCTCCTACGCTATTCCCTCCTAGGATCCCAAGTCATCATACACCTTCAACGATTTTATTTATTCTTCCTTACAGATCGTTCCTGCCACAAATCTTAAAAAATCTACACTACGAGCTGACTTGTTACAGAAATTTCCCTTCTCGTTCTCTTTTAAGTTTTTCAGTTCTAGCCCTAGTGGAATTTCCGAACTAGCTCTCTTGCTACCTTCACTAATCTGCCTACCCACTACACTCCACCTTGGAGAAACCTTGGTAATGTTTGGGCCCTCATGCCCTGGCCACACTAGGGGACCGCCGCTTTGTGTGCATGGAGTGCCTTCGCAAATCCGCGAGCTGTTGAATGAGACCGTTTTCCTCTGCCGTTTGATGATAGTGAGGCAAGGGAGGCCTATCAGGGGTAGTTTGCAGAAAGTTATCCAGCGTCTTCTAGAAGACGTTCAGGGAACCATGGAATTCTCTAGTATTTTTTGGCAGAGAGTTGAAGAGTCTGGGTCCCATCACCAAGAAGGACTGTTCATGTCTCGTTAGAACGCTGCCAGCCGCCCTCGCATTAAACGTTGGCACAACACACATCTTGCCGAAACGAATGTGCTTTTTTGTGCGCAGCCATATGGTCTCGATTTTTGATTCTGGGACTATTCCACGAATCGTTTTCCACGAGTAGATTACAAGGTATCTCTCCCTTCTTCGCTGGAGAGAATACAATTAGAGAAATTTCAGGCGCTCCCAGTAGTCCAGACCCTGAACTTTACGAATGTTCGCCGTGAAACTTCGTTGTAAACTTTCCAACTTCACGATGTTTTCTTTGGAGCCTCCACTACGCAATTCGGAGACCACTCACTCACAAGTGTGGCCACATTTTCCCTTGTCCTTCCATTGGTCTCATACGTACTAGTCCCGTGTGTCGTAAAATACGGCTTTGCGTTCTTGTAAAATGTGCAAACTTGAAAATGAAAGAAGTTTGGATGGACTCTGATTGAATTTGCAGTGGCTGCTTCTCGTAACTATTAAGGCCTGAGCTTCGCATTCGGCGTTTTTGAAATTAGTATCATTGAATTTCACTAGATGTAATCACTCACTACTAAAATTGAAAAATGTGTAGAGACATATTTATCTAGCTTATGCTTGTTTTCGTGTTTTCATTGATGCCCTCACTCTTCCTTCAAAGCGAAGGATTTGTATCAAATATATCTCAAGTCTGTAAAGTCTGCATAGCTTTCATTTTGTCACCTCTTCACAACAAACAGGAAACAAACGCAGCCACACTTGAGCCTTTTCTCGTCCTTATTGTCTCCTTCATTTTCACTCCCAGGTTTTCACCCCAGGTGCGTTCTTTTCCAAACTCTACTTGTTCACTCTAGCCTATTGGCATCGACCACCTCCACGACCACCACTTGTTCACTCTCGAAAAATATTGAGGAGACTCCGCACTCAAAGTAGTCGCTTGTCTGTGCGCAGCCGTTGGACCGTGACCCACCGTTCGGCCGCTCTTCTTACCACCTGAAGGTGACCGCCTACGACGGCCGAAGTGAGGCTACCGCCTCCGTCGTCATCAACGTCAAGGACATCAATGACAATCCTCCTCTTTTCCCGTCATCTGTCGTCCTCGTCTCCGTCATGGAAAATTCTCCTCCTGGTAAGTAATTGATGCCAATAGCCAGTACATGATGGAGTAGAACAGCTCCTGGCAACTCTTCCAATGTGTTCCATTTGTTGACGGAGGCCCTGCCCCCTGCGCCGAGTAGAGCGTTTTAAAAAAACAGGAGAAAATGCTGAACGTTGGACATTGCTTAGTTCATTGTTAAAAGTGTGCACTAATTTGAAATTTAGAAGCCTTCTTTAACCCTTCTGGCCCCGAAGGGATCTCCATTGGCCAGATTAATTTTTTGCTTATCAAACTTGAAAGCAGCGTTGTCTAATGCGTTCAAACTCTGTGGCACCAGCAGTAACCGTCTATTCCAACAGACAGGTTTGCACCGTGGTAACGCAGCCCTTGATTCGTACCTCAAGGGAGAAGTTTCCACGTTAAAGGTTCTAAAAAAATCATAGTTGATTGCCTAAGCAAAAGAGTTTATTAACATTTTGTGCTTCTATCCTAAGCATACTCGTGCTCTTAAGCCATCTTAGGGAATAATGATAAATATTTTATTCTGGGCTTCATTTTTTACTTTCCTCGTCGAACACCCTCAGAAAAATTGCACAACATTTTTTACTCTCCTGTGAGTGAATTTTATCTGTCGATTTCTCGTTTGTACCACGCAATAGACTTATAATTACATTTCAACACTTGTGCGATTGAGTACTAATTTAATTTTCTCAATTAATATCAGTTATGAGCCTTGAGGTTGTTTTATGCTCGTTGTCGATTATTCTAATGCTAGCAAGCACCTGGTCCCAGCCAGCCCTGTAAAGTAAAGGTAGCACTCACCCAGATTTTACTGCACATGTTGTAGGAATCTACGACCTAATACTTGTTTACATAGAATTTTGTTTTTTGCTTGCGTTTTGTTCCTAATAATCCCTTAGTTTTCTGTCTGACGTTCTTAAGTTACGAGTGATACAAATTCCACCAATGTTGAGTTTAATATATATTTTTTGATTTTGCAGTGAAAGACGCACGCTTCACGATTGTTGAATAGCACTTTCAGTAGTGATGGTCATGCTGGGAATCTAATTCTTGCATATTTTAAAAATGATCGGCTCATTCAAAAACAATATCAAAGTATTCAGATTCAGGCTTAATTACTGACTTTATTTTGCTTAATTTTTTGAGCTAATATCTTGCTCAGTAGCGTCGGGTTTCATTCCACTTGGATTCAACGATGTCGAGATGATTCACTTCTCACTCGCGTCCATTTCTCACTTCCTTCCGGTGTTCACTCTCTTCCATTTCTCACTCCCTTCCATTTCTCACGTCCCTCCATTTCTCACTCCCTTCCGTTTCTCACTCCCTTCCATTTCTCACTCCCTTCCATTTCTCACTCCCTTCCATTTCTGCTAAGTCAATGTAAACAGACTGGCAGGAGGCAGAGATCCAACTGTCAGGCGAGGGCCTATCGTGCTTCATCCAAGCACGTGTGTGTACAAAATGATATCGGTTTTTCGTGTAATATAACCCCGCGTGGTAATTGAGAAAATAATATTAAATAGTTAATGTGACTGTGTGTGTCAATATGAAGGATGGACTCTATACTTCTTTTCTTCACATTTTTTCTTCACACTTGGCGTGCTGTGGCTGGCGATACGCAAGCGCTTCTTTTAAAGTTTGACCTGAGAAGTGCGCATCGCAGGGCGATATCGACTGGGGACCCTTCAACCTCCCACGCCTGAGCAGCTTCTGGCACGCATGCACGCGCTTCTGTACCGACTCTGTCTCATCAATTTTGTTGCACTTTACTGTTGAAAATTGCCGTTATTATTCCTTAAGATTTTATTTTGAATTACGTGGGTTGGAACAGCGTCTGCACTTACGTACTTTAAATCATGCGTAAGCATCTATTATAAATAGCTTTAAACCTATTGAGTTAAATGGTACGCACAGTTGTAACCATGGTATTTACTGGTATGTGTGGTATATATTATTGATATTGTCTTAAGATGAAGAAGTCAGCTTACACAAAACATTCACATTCCCTGCTTTTTGTGCTTCCATGGGATTTTTTTCATACCCTTCGCGACCAAATGCCAAATTTCTAGCCAAATGCAAATATTTATAATCAAACAGTAGCGAGTAATATTACTTCAAGGACAGAAGCATGATCCTGCTGCCTCTGAAGCATTTCGTAAAACCAAGTCGACATTTTCTCAAGCTGTGCTAAGAGAGTTTCAAATGGTATGTAAAGGAGATTATTGTTCTACAAATTATTCGAAGGGAATACCACGATCTGCTGCCAGGCTCTATTTGAAATTTTTAATCGACAAAAATCTGAGAATCACAGTCCGACAACTTAGCAACTCGAAACATCTTGCAAAATATTTCTCGGCGTGTTTAGGCTGTTGAAAGGCTGGAATTGAATGGGTTTATTTCAAAGGAACAAAATGAAATTTTAAAAAAAGTCGCTGCTAGTTACGAGTATGCTTTGTTTCTTCCCAACTAAAAAGATAGATCATTGTTGCATTAAATCACTTCTTGAAATGAGAAATTGTTAGTCTTTTCAATAAGAAAATGGGCCAGTAGTGTGATGGCATTGAATCAGCCGAACATCTAAAACCTTTACTTCATGAAAGTTAATTTATACGGTATAACAGTCAATCAATGGGTTATACACTATTTATTTTCTCTTTTTATTCTCACATGAAGGTAAAACTACGGCAACCTTGTGCTACAGAAAAAGTATGTGCGCCAACTTGAAAAGAAAAAACAGGTTCTCAATTTTGTTGAGCTGCAGCGCGCTGTCAATGCACTTTTTTAATTAACTGTTGCTCTGCCGATTTAGGTAAGGAATCGTGCCTCATCCTCCAATACGTATTCACTTGGTATTGCTATTTTAACTGTCGTAATTACTTATTTTAGCAACTCAAAGTTTTCATATCGTGTGGAATGTTTTCCAATTGGGAAACAAACGGAACAAATAAATTCCTTGTACCATCGAATGATGGGAATATTTTAAAAAGAGAATCATCAGCTTCGACGTACGTAAGAAAAAAATTAGTTCATCATGACACCTGTTCAAGGAAACAAATTAGTTATTTTACGTTTCAGAAGGGTTTTATTTTTATTTCACTCTACGGTTTTATTTCACTATTCATTCATTATTTCACTATTCATTCTATACTAATACACAGTTGCTGCTTGGTTCTTCTTCCTGTTACGCTCTTAAGGATTTAGATAAGAGAAAATTCCCGTGTGCGTATTCCTAAACTAAATAGCGAGACTCAGATAAGGCAGTCCGTATCAGTGATACTAAAAGTAACATTTCATGTCAGAGTTACCGTAAATAAGAAAACATTTAACATCATTTGTCCCGGCAATTTTTTTTTTTTTTGAGGGGGGTCTGCTAGTTTATAATAACCTGGGCCCATTCTGGCATGGTAAGCCTTAATATTTTGCTTCATGGATCATCAGTAACCTCGACTGCTCACACAACCCATGCAACAGTTCATGAAATGAAAGGTAACATAGATTTCGAAAGAAAGTAATATGGAAAGGTCATTCCATTGCCGATTCGTCAATAGGATCTTAATTTGAAATATCATGCGAAATTAGACGACGCAACAATGATATCGAAGCGCATGTGTTTGGCGTCTGTGCAAGAACACCTTTTTAAATTCAATTATACAATTTAATACGGAACAAAAAAATTTATTGCGTATCATTGAAATAATTTTTTGTGGAGGTTTTGAATTGCTGGGTTCTGTTTTACCTTTCTTCCTAACCTTAGGCACTTGAAGGGTTCAACAGGAACATTTTGGCAAGGTTTTAAAGTATTAATTAGTATTTAGTTTCCTTTCCTATCTCCAGCAAGTTAAATTGTAAAATCTTTTCAAATAGTGCGGCACAAGAAAATACAGATACTTAAGCAGGCGGAGTGCCAGTACAGCTAGGCACTCTACCTCAGAAATCCTGCCTGAGCTGGGCACCTGAATGTGTCCAAAATGACATTTTTCGGGGACGGAAAACGCATTTCTATTCTGCACATTGTAGCAAGTTAAGTACCAAACGCTAGTAAAATCTAAAACTGAATATTCTATAACTTTTCAGCAAGATAGCAACGAACGCTGACCTTCTGTATGGGACATCATTAAATTTTTTCGGTCCGCATTCCGAAAAACGGCTACCCGACTCTTGAAAAAATATCGCCCAAAAAATTCCAAATTGTTCAAAAAAATTTACAATAGGTGCTTTTTTTCCCTCTCAAACCAGCTAACGACGTGTTTCAAATATAGTGTGGTTGGCTTGTTCAGGTCCTCAAGGGCGTAGGATAGGCCATAGGCAGTAGGGGTAGGTTAGTTAGGTTGTCTATCCAATGCTACGGGGATTAGCGCCCCCAGGAGGGCACTGTTTAGTTATCCAACTATTGATAAGCCTTCGGGACTCCTATCTTTCATGCCCATTTTGCTTATTTCACTTTTCACACCTTCTTCGTGATCTCTTTTGTTTGTTTTCTTCCCCTTCCATTCTCAACTTGATGTTTCTATGCGCAGGGAATCCGGTGTGGAAACACACTTGTGCACAGATTCCACGCTTTCCACAATCCATACTAGATGGCCCCTTCTTCTCTTCCCTCTCGGTGTATCACACTTGATGTGGATAGGGAGCATTAAACTAAGAATATATCCTAGCCATAACCTTATTTTTATCTTAAATTGAACATTTGACGAGTTTAATCGTATAAAGTTGAAAAATGTGAGTTTGGTATAAACGAGTTAACTCGTCCATGCCAGTGAGGAATGGGCTAAGAAGTTCTGGCTGAACGTTATCAACACAACGCAAGTATACAATGTGTTACGTATGATTCAATTAATTCATGGAAAATTCAGTTCATGCTATAACAGAAAAGTCGAAAAATGAAAAAATGCTCTAGTCTACCCAGTCGAACGGCAGGAAAAAGTTGGACGGAGACGAAGTGCTGGAATCCCTCTCCGTATTGCCGAAAAAACTTTTGCCCGTAAAACCAATTGCACGCGGTTTTCAGCATGTTTTTCGGACGGAAAGCAAATCGTTCGTCCTGTATAAACAAATTCTGTCTGTACTTGCGTGCATGCGTGCCCTGATCTCGGATAACTAGTTAATCGTTCTGACAGACGCTGGCTTATGTTTGCCAGCACATTTTCATTTGTAATTTTATGATCCTTTCATTCGTTTTAAGACGAACCAGGCGAAGTTTTTCTACGGAACAAGAGCAGAAGCCAAAATGAGGGGAAATAAATTTACTATTCTCTTACTAATCATCTAGGGTATTGTCAGGGGTCGATATTGATAACATTACCTCGAGTTACTAATATTGGGTACATGCACTATGCTAAATTGAAAGAATATCTGTCTCTATAAAAATGTACGTGAAAGGTTTCCAGGCTGTACGTTGTATTTTATGAAATTGAAAGAACTAAGACCATTCTTCATATGAAAAGAAAATGCGTTTCTTCTCCTTTTCGCGGGCTTTTTGAACGCCATGCTTTCGAATGATGTAAGTTAATGGTCTTTTGCTTCTCAGTTTGTACTATGTCCAATTATTTTTTGTGAATAGTTCCGTTTTCCGTAGTTGGCTGAATTAATTCCACCTGGCATTCGTGAGCTGCAGTGATTTGTACCAAACCTCAGAATAAAGTTGAATAACGTCGTTTTTCTTGGAACTTTCAACTGAATATTAAATTCTTTTCAATAGAATCTTTTTTCTATTAAATATCTCTCGAATGAGGTCATTAATGTGTTAAGTTATATAAAAATGCATTACCTACTGCGTGTAGCACTGTAGAGGTAAAGCACTCGTTTTGCAACAGAGGGCTTTCCGTTCTTACCAACTGGTCTGGACAGTGCGCTCAATATACTTCCTGATGGTTAGTATCGTCAAATGTGTCCCGTGTGTTTGTACACACAGTTACCGAGCTACTGTAAGAGAATGTCGTAGTTATCGTGCCTGGCAGAACACATATATTTTCATAGCCGTATGTTAACTCCTGGTTTCTTTGCAGCGATTTCCTGGCTCCTTTGCACGGCAAGCAGCGATAACCTTCTTAGTGAACGAGTAACTACGACATGGGGTGCGACGAAGTAACTTACCTTATTTTGATGATTTTCTGCGCGAATTTTTCCTTGCAGTTTCGCGTTGGTCGTGCTATTTCGCTCTTTTCTTTCGCATGATATTATGATGCGGGCCTAGAAAATAGCGGTTACGCTCAGGTTCACACTCCATCATTATTCCGCACAATCAACTTGAACTGGACCGTAAACGATGCAAGCTTCACGCTTCATTATGGATCAGAACTTCAGGTGAACTTCTTCTCCGCGCAGGCACGCTGGTGTCGGTGGTGTCTGCACACGATCGAGACGACCCAGAAGAGGGCGGAAACGCGCAGGTGTCGTACCTGCTGCAAGAGAATGCCATTGACGAGACGTCTGGGTCTCCCATCTTCGCTGTCGAGGAGGACACGGGCGCCATCTTGAGTCTCGCGCCCAGCCTCGACAGAGAGCACACCGAGCGATTTGTGCTCGTGCTCGTCGCCAAGGACGGAGGCGGCCTCGCAAGTGAGTGTGATGACTCGGGCTGTGAGGTGAGGCTGACTCGGGCTGTGAGGTGAGGCTGACTCGGGCTGTGGGGTGAGGCTGACTTGGGCTGTGAGGTGAGGCTGACTCGGGCTGTGGGGTGAGGCTGGCTCAGTGAGAAGTGATGATTACTTTATTGTGATTTAATAAGTGACTTATAATCTTTAAATGTATGTTACTGTAGATATTCTCTCCATATATTATTTTTTTTTTAATTTGGTAGTATATATTATAATTTTGTATTCCCCTGAGCCGGTATATGATAGGCCATAGGCCATAGGGTTAAGTTAATTAGTTCTGTCTATCTTATGCTTTGAGAACTGACGATTTTCTAATTGAGGATTACTAGGCTACGTGAGCAATATTTAGGCCTTCGGGACTTCTATCTGTCGTGCCCCTTTGCTTCTTTCAGTTTTCATACCTTGTTGTCTTTTTTTCCTCTTCTTTCTTAACTTGCTGTTTCTATGCGCAGGGACTCTTGTATGGGAACACACCTTGTGCATAGATTCCACGATTTCTAAGTCCACACTGAAGGGTCCCTTCTCTTCCCTCTCTTGAGATCGCCCTTGCTGTGGCTAAGGAGCTTCAAACTAACTAATAATTATAATATTATTATAATTTTTATATACTTCCTATTTAGCAAGTAGTAGGCACGAACGGTTATTTTTAAGGCAGGGTATTATGGGGGCAATCCTAGCATTCGTTAATTGATATTTGAATCGCACGATGCCAAAGTTTGAGAATTTGATGAGAACTCTAATTAGATGAGGTTTTTCAATGTCATACTGCTTCTACATACACATGGTTATGAGTCGACCGGAAATTTCAATATTATATTTTAGAATAAAGGAAATTGCCTCACACTGCAATGTTTAAGACGTGTCAGTCAGCATGGTAAAGTCATAATAACATGACTTGAGCAACGCAGCTGAGGTTCCTGAACTCTAACTTACGTAATTGCATGGTTCTAAGATTAACATCGAGGTAGCTCGATTTCTAAATCATGTGAAATATTGTCGAGACCCGAAGTTGTTGCGGGATCAAAATGTAATTATCACATTTGATTTCTATGGTACTCTCGGGCGCGCCAGATTAAGAAGACACAAAAAACAACACGCAAACTATATTATTTGCTCGATATTACAAGAAAACCATCATTCATATTCCAGGTCTGAAAGCATTAGCTCTTAAAGCAACCCTTTTTCTATCAATGTTGAAATTTTCTATTAATTTACTTGTACGGTACTAATTCACTAATTTTTTCAGTGGAAACTACGTAAAATGGGTTTGCACATAAGTGCTAAAACAATTTAAAATCCAAAGTGAAAAAAAATGATTTAAGTGACTAAAAAAATAGTAATTGAAAGTCAGAGATGGAACATTTCTTCCTGTATATATGGTACCATCAACAATTCCAAGATTCTAAAAGATTTTAAGATTTGTTATAAGATTTCTTTAAAATTCATCTACTTCATTTTCGTCATGAATCGTCCTTTATTATGCAATAAACACAAAAGTAACGCGTGTTGGTGATTTCAAATTTTTTTGGGACTAGAAGTATGAATCAAGTGAAAGATTCATTCGCCTAACACTTTCCATGGAGGCATTCTCCAAGCAACCGTTTTATTTTGGTCTAAATATCCGGAAACGAGTCTCAATCGCAACAAAAGCCGTTCTGAGAGGAGTATAACTGTGTGAACTGAAGAAAATGTCGAAAGTGATCGAATAATGCTTCAACATAATGGCTAAGTAACACCCAGAAGGAATAACTCCCAGTTGACGAAATCTACATTCAACAGCATTCTTAAGAGAGATTTTAAATGGTATTCCTTAAGATTCAACTTGGACATCAACGCCTCGAAACCGACGTCCCTCAATTTACAAACTGGCACTCGTACACTTGCCCGTTTTTTAGATGAAGTGGGGATTGGCGATGAGGCAGTCGTTTTTATGAATCACAGAGTCAACCGTCTTTATATCAGACAATATGTGTCACAAAATAAATCACAATTCAACTTCGATATCAGTATCTGTCGGGAAAAATTCTCCCTTTGGCTTGGAATGTGTAGGAATGGCTCCTTTGTTCGCTCATTTTTTCGCATGGAAAGCTTGATTGGAGATATTTATTTGAATATGATAAACAAAAGGGTAATCCCAGCACTGCAAATCGTTTACGGCTACCGATTCAATAGAATGTGGAGGTTTCAAGATGGTGCATTGTCAAAGATAGGCTGGAAGAGCTTTTTCACTATCACATTGTAGTTTTGAATCAAGATATCGAGTGGTGTCCAAAATCCCCTGATCTAACACGTGACTTTGTTATGGGGTTATTTAAAAAATAAAGTGTACTTTAATCCTATAGAAACCATTAACCAGTAGCCCGAAAAAATGATACATGAAATAGATTTACTAAAAAAATACACAGATGGTCGAGAAAGTAATGAGATCAATGCGAACAAAAACTCATATATCCTCCGATATAAATGGAGGACACATGGAAGGAAATAACTCGTATAACTAACAGGAATTGCTCCATCAAGCATTTTTAAAGAAATCATTTTTTGATTTATAGCATGATTCAATTTTGTTTCCTCTCACTTTTGATTTTGAATATTTTTGACACCCTTGCGCTAACATTTCTGACAGTCTCCACTGAAAACAAGAACGAAAAAATGCCGTATAGCAAAATTAAATGAAAATCTCAACATTAGTGAAAAATATGCTCTATAAACTAGTTTTTACAGACTAGAAATAAGACTATGAATGACAGTTTTTGAGTAACGTCAAATTAAGTACAGTTTACTTTTCTGTGGGACACTTGGTATAGGGGTGCAGACGTTGGGTAGTTCACAACACTGAGTAAATACGAAAGTTTTAGATTACGTAGGCTCCAAATAATTGGAATGTCGGTGAATTCAATGCTTGGATCTGTAGTGGCTCAGCGCTGGTGGGGTGACCCAAATCTCAGGAGGCTTAGTACTTTGTGGGACGGCGGTGAATCGCAGGAACAGTTGTGATCGTCGGGCAGAACATAGCCACCGACGTTTCTCTTGGCATTTTCGAAGATATTGAATATTGATAAGGTGATCTTGTGACGGGTGTTCTGATGGTGTTTTCGAAGAAGTTGTAATTTTGTCAAGGCGGTCTATATTCAACGTTCGCTTTGCGCGACTTTGATAGTGATTTCTCAATGTTGAATGTTGATGAGGCGGTCTTATATTAAACGCCTCCGGTGACAAAGGAGGAGGACCTTGCGGTCCATAAAGATAGAAGTCTTCCTTTGTACAATTTGCTTGTCGTTGTGGACCTACAGTTAAAGTAGAAGAGGAGAGTGATGAGGGTAAGAGCAAAGCCCTGGAGCGCTTGTGCTGTCTCACACGATAGCCGCTTGAATAATGCCCCTCGACTGCTGGCCGGCCGTGTTGTACTGCGCACGATGGGACTGGCAAGAACGTGCTAGACCAATGTATCGGGAAAACGTGGGGTGTGCCTATCACTGCCGCGTTGAATGATTCTGAATTATTATTATGAAATACAGGTTGTTACCTAAATTATAACAGGATAAAAATAACTCACGATAATATAAATAATAAATTATGTATATATATAACTCTAAATCAATCACATAGACGAACTTTGAGAATGAATACTTTGTTGGAGAGGGGATGGGTATTTCCGTTCAAACTCCGATCAAGCGCGAATGTTGTCCGAGGGAAACTGAATGCCACGTTGAATAAAGTCGAGGAATGTAGGATGCGTAGCCTCGTGAGGCGGCATTGGTGGTACCTTAGTTGTAGTTAGTACAGAGGAATTTTGTACATTTAATCTGACGGAATAATTTGCCCTTTTTATATATTTTCCTTTCTTTTTACTTTTTTGTCCGGTCGCGATAGCGTTCATAGCAATCATTATTAATGATTTCAATATTACCATAAAAATTCAGAATACTTGTTTTACCATCAAATTCAGTATTACTGAATCAAATTTTTTCCCTCGATTCCGCCTCGAGGCTTATCACAGCAAACCGACTTTAAGTCTGATTTCTTCTCAAATACTCTGACACCTAACGTACTTGGCTCCTTTGTTAACAAAATTAGAATGAGAGCCCGACTACGACTCAAACACAGCAGCTCTTGCAAACTCAGGCTGAGTCACCAAAAACTTCAGACTCCACGGATCCGTCACCCTGTCGCATACTGGATTGTCTTTATGGAACATCTCCGTACTTCAGTTTTTATTATACCCCTACCGACTACACGCACGTACTATGTGTGAAAATATATTAAAGATATCATTTGCACAAAAATAAAACCATTTTTTGGAAAAAGGCGAAACATGTATAATTCCTTGCTTCAATTTCATACATGTATTTCTATACTTTTATTAAAAATGCAATACGACT
>VOMN01005037.1:0-49219 GCA_014899125.1 Orchestia grillus | reverse complement strand
CAGGGCATAGAGGCCCAAATAACTTCAAGATATTCAAGATATTAAAGATATTCATCCTGATCCTTTTATTTATCACTATCTGTACATGGCCACACATTGCCATGGCTTGGCTGTGTTTTTCAAAAATCACTTATAGATAAGTTTTTTTAAAGTGTGTACATAAAAACACGCGTATATGAATGCAATATTGCATCAAAATTTGAAAGCAATCGCTGAATATCTTTTAGAGGTATCTGATTTTTTTTGTATTTATTTTGAATGATATGTAATTTTGTATTACTAACCTTAATCATTAGTGTGTTAGGTACAATGCTTATTTTTGTTTATTTTTACTTTAAAATGCCTCTTCATTTTGAGTGGGAAAAACATTTGAAGCTAAGTGTGTCATCTTCAGTCTTTTCAATGATACTGTGGAGCAGAGTAATATTATGTAATTTGACATCTTTTGTTCACTTACACAATAGAGATTGAACTAGGGCAGTCATTTATCATGCTAATGTATTTCAGAATTTTATTCTATTTTCAGAATTCTATTTCTTAGTTTTCTTTGCAGTTCTCTCATATTGTGATGTTTTAAAGGCTACTTTTTCACAGTCTTTGTCAAGCATAAATTTGATACTGATGTAAATATTTAATTGGAAAATAGCTTGAATAAATATGTGTAGTCAGTCCTCATTTGTGAAGGATCTCCTGTTGCAAAGGCTATCAGGAAGTACAAACACTCCAGCACCTGTCATGCCTGCAGATAAAAAAGAGGCAGTTCAGTCAATGGTGAGACGAAGAGTTATTGGTCTGGATCGTAGCTGTATGGTTAGTGTTTGTGTGGAACAGAAAAAGAGTTTATGTTTGAATGAACAGGAATCTGTAAAACATCAGAAGATTCTGACTCCTGAAGAATTAAAATTAAAGAAGTCTCTCAGAGAATTTCAAGCAGCAAAACTTGAAGAAATAAATGCCAAAGCATGCAGAACTGAAGAATATAATGTCCATTATGCTGAAAAAATGCTAAAAGTAAAGAAGAAATTGCTTGAAGAGAAACAATGTAAACTTTTAAAAAAGATGCAAAAAATTGAAAATAATGCTAGGCTGTCATCAATAAAGTATCAAGAATGGCTGAAGAAACAAGCTAAAAAGAGAAAAAAGCAGATGGATCAGGAATGTCAAATAATTTCTAAGAATCAAATTTCTGATGTGTGTAGTTCAGTTCATACAGGTAAGCAAACAGTGTCTTCAAATGATACATTTTCAGCATTGCCTCTTTCCATTAATTTTGGACACTCAAGTAGCTCTGGGTATTGTAAAATATCTCCTAGTAATTGTCCTCCTATAAAATTTGATGCTCAATATTCTTCAAAATATGAAAATGAAGTGTCTCAGTTCAATGCTCTCAATGAGACTAGACAAAACATGGTCAATTCTGACTCTCAACTAGATGTGTGTTCTGCTGATAATGATTCACCTGCTAGTGATGTGTTAGACCATCTGACAGCAGCAACAAGGACAAGCTGCAACACATCTGGAGATGGCATTTTTGCTACTATTCCAACTGGGTGTGGATCTCAGCCCTCCACAGCTTCTCCATCTCTTGAGCCTGATGGTGATGAGCCATCACAGTTATTTGTGAGTTAAACATAATTTAATATAACAATAACTTGAGTTGTTAATGCTTTTTGGATTACTCATTTGTGTAATTTTGATAATGCTTATGAACACCAGTGTGCTCAAAGTAATGAAACTGTTATTGATAACTTTTATGTGTTATGACCTATTTCTTGAGATGACTGTGTTTACTGTAATGGTTACCATGTATAAGTTTTTAATAATGTCTGATTTTTGTTATTTAAAATTATGCAAGGCTTATTTTTAAAGTTTGTATGTAGAACTGATGCGACAAAATAAAATAAAACCACCTTATTTTGTTCAGAAAATACATTTTAATATTCTTAATTGTAGCAGGTGGCTATTCCATTATGTCTTAAGAAATATCAGCTACTAGTAGCTAATGAAAATAATTTAAGGTCAGATTATATTACATGAGACTCCTGAAGAAACTATTTTGGATCTTTCAAAACACAGGTGCCAATACATGATGGTGTGTGCGAGCTTGGCAGCAGTCTTAATGCCTTAAAAGAAAGGGAATCCTGTGCTGCACACATTGAAGAATGTCCCTCTTGAAGTGAGACTACTTTGGGTCATAAAAATGCAATTCTATGAATTGTGAGGCTGAAGACTGGTAACACTGTAGAACATAAATTAGCAAATCATAAACAAGGGATGAATTGCAATGTTTTTATTAAAATAATTATACTATGCTCTGTATGGAATAAATTATATTGATTAAAGATATGTTTACACTGTATTTGACTGATATTTTCTGTTAAAAATGAATATTGAGATTTTCTAGTGTGTGACATATAAGTTGGGATGAATAATTGATTAATACTACTATACCCCAGTGTTTAGTCTGAGGTAGAACTCATTTTTAATATTGATGTATTGTTCAAAACATCTCTGTATAAAATTATTCAACTTGAAATGAACTTATGAATGGAAAAACAATAATGTAATACAACTCTAAATATAACTTGGATGAATGTTTCTGGTGTGTCCTGGTATTTACTGAAAAAAAGCTAGTGACTGAATAATCAGGAAACTATCTACTGTAGTGTATACACTTTCATGGTGAAAATGATCTGTGACTATGTACTTGAAATTTTTATCTTATTTATTGCCCTGAAGGATACTATGAAGGAAAATGTTACTCTGGAAGTAGAAGCAACTTAGCACATTATGAGAATTGTATAATCTAGTCTATTGAGAGAAGAAAGCAGATAATAAACTAGAAGTTTGTTCACCTTGGTGTATATTGACGAGATAGCACTTATAGGTGATATTTTCATCCAATTTAATCAAAATCAACAATGTGTCTTACTGAAGTGTCCTGCAAGTTAATTGTTAGGTTAATTAACATTAATTACACCTCTGATGTCCATTTCATGGTGCGGCTATCATGCTGCACAACAGACCTCTTACTCTTCTCGAGATGGTTGTGATGCTTCTTTAGCCGGCAGATGCTGCGAGTAGTGGCAGTACAACACTTGCAATTTTTGTTGATGGGATTCAATTTTGATTGCATGTTAAAATCATAATTACCTTAAATTAGATGGAGACAGTAGTTAAATCCTTCAGATAGGTACCTATATTTAGAATGCCATAATAATTTAAATGCATGCCCTGAAATTTTTGTTTCCTGCAGGCTGGGGAGGAAATTGATAGTTCCTGTAGACCTGTTGATGATCTGCTGGAAGAAAACGGTGAGGTGTATGTAATTGTTTGCTGCTCATTTGCAAAAGGTATTTTAAATTCAAGCCAGTTGGTAACTATTTTGTTTTTGAAAAATTAAACTTGCTCTGAGAAAATTTAATTTTTTGAAATATTTTTCTTCCTACTGCAATCTTTGCTTATATATGTTATTTGAAACTTGACAATATAATTATGCTCTTAGCTTGACATTTTGTTTTATTATTTCAGATGCCTTTGCACGCTTGCTGGAGATGGTAGATGGTTTTCCTGCCAACAATGAGGGTAAGATCTAGTTTTGAAAACTTGTGAGGCAAACACTATCAAAAAATTTAAAAGATATATCTTTCTCAACTTTTTTAAGTTTATATCAAAGAGCAGCTTCAGATTCACCATCCCATGATGAACTAGTTGATTATCTAGATAGAGCATTGTAGAGTTACAGATAAATAACATATTCATGAGAAGCAGAGGTCATGGGGTTGGAACAATTAATTCTGGAAGAGTAGATCAAGAAACATGGCTAGCAAATAGGATTATACGATTCGATGGCTTTCCATGAGCTTATACAGTTTTTCACAGAATCGGAATATTTTGAGTTGAGTCCAGACCTGGCTGAGCTAATGAGATACAAACCATATCACAATATATGTGATGACGTTGTGTGAGCTTTGACTTTGTCTATTGAGGATGGTGGTCACCCCTAATACTTCTGGGTTTGGGCAACTGCTTCAAGAAACTTCAGTATTGATGTAGGTCTGTGGTGTGGGATTATTAAATTTTATCCATTTCTTGCTTCTTTCCTTCATTACTCTAATAGTTATCATCAGTGTTGATGTATTACTATTTTATATATATAGCTATGAAACTTGATAATTTCTTGCCAATTTTCATAGCTCAATAAACACACAGACTTAAAGTACAATTTAAAATCTTAAACGAGAGTTAAATTTTTTAATTCCATCACATGCTTACAAAAAGCTTCATATAAGAATGAAGAAATTTTGATTTTTTGTTTATCAGAATTTCAATTAGTATAATCGTCCACACCACCTCTTGTTATGTTTCTTAAATTTGACTGGATCAATTTTGTTCAGGAGCGTCTGCTTTGAGAGTGCTGTGCACACTGGACCAGAGCACCATCACTTCCTTACTGTCAAACAAAACCCTTTACTGGACCCCTGCTGGCAAAATGATCCTGCGCATCTTCAAGCAGGTCTTTGTTCTCTACTTCTTTTACATGTCTTCTCTATGTAAAGGAATGCATGGCTTTAGCACCTAGCTCTACTATGTTTGTGGTGTTATTGTTTTGGTAGACTGGTTAAAGTAATATTCTGCTTGAGCATAACGTTGTTGTTATGCCATCCTCCTGGAGTGAAACGATATATCAATGTTTGTGCATTTGATTACCAGTATTGGAATCCATGAGCCAATTAATTGCTGTAATTTAAAATAGTTTTTAGTATAGGTGTTTTAAGTTTTGGGGCCTATTTGTTTTCAAATTTCCTTCTGCTTTTATCAGATCATTCAAACTTAAAATAATAGCATTGAAGACAGTTGCTTTCAAATAATCTTCAAATGATTTGTTTCAACATGCTTGAATAATGTAGCTTTGTTGTTAGGTTTGGGTTGGTGATTAGGAAAATATGTATTATTCAAATATTCATTTGGAGCATTGCCAAATACTAGTAATTGTTTCAAAATAAAATATGATTGAAATTTTCTTGATTTTAATCTATACTTTAACTATTGGATCATGTGAAGTGTAATTCAGTCACTGCATGAGCTTTCATTTTACTAAATTTATATTTCTTGCTCGTCGATAGGCCTCGTCGTTACTTAGTTAGGTCATTGTTCTAGAAGAATAAATTCCAGCGTTTTCTCTTGGTCCCTAAGATGTGTCCTAACTTCAGTCATTGCGCTTTGCAGCGAGACGAACCCCTGATACCTGCTCCGGTGCAGCGTGCGTTTGAAACGCGCACCGACGACGGCGGATGGATGTGCGGTAAGGTGCTGCCCCGTGACACACGAACTGGGTGTCGTGAGAGCAGCTGTAGAGCACCAGCTGGCATCAAGCCTAGTTCCAGTGTCACACGGTATGAAGGCTCTGCAGGCTTTGCCAATACTTCCTGTGGCATCAACCCCAACATCGAATATGCCAACCAGCAACCCTACTGTACCAACCCTGGTACCTGTGACACCGCTGAGGAACGTGTTGTTCTTCCGATAATTGAAAATCTCCCGTGTGATAAGCAGTTTGCACGTCTGGGTGAAAACGGTGAAGAACAGGCGACGCTTCCAAGTGTGCCAATTGAGGCAATGAATTCAAAAGACGACTATGAGACTGATCTTTCTGCAAATTCTAGGCTTCCCACAAATCTTTACAGTAATTATGA
This sequence comes from Orchestia grillus, assembly GCA_014899125.1. Taxonomy (NCBI): domain Eukaryota; kingdom Metazoa; phylum Arthropoda; class Malacostraca; order Amphipoda; family Talitridae; genus Orchestia; species Orchestia grillus. The sequence continues at coordinate 43,523 of VOMN01005037.1, read as the reverse complement.
TTTTTCTGACCATGTTCCACTTAATGGCGTAATGTCTTCAACTTTAAATGCTACTTGTAGTTATTTGGAACTGCAATGTGCTAACCCTTTGGTGAGCCAGCTTCTAATTCCCGAACAGAGCAAAGTGCCATCAGATGGTTTATCCATTTATCAAAGTGCCTCTAGTCCCCTTAAATACAATGATGCGAGTGCTAGTGCCATCCCAGTAGTTACTGATGCTGACAGTGCTATTTCTTTTCAAAATTCCATGTCTAGAGCTGAAGATTTTTTAGGCGATCAATCGGGTCTCCGACGGTCAGTGCAAACCGACTGCATAATGCATACTATTGATGAGTTAGGCGCTGACGCTGTGGCGCAAGTTCCTAGTGGACTCATCTCTCAAACTTATGAGTCACCTGATGAAAGTGTAATTTTCTTAGAGAAACAGCAGGAATTTCTGGGCTGTCAGTCGAAGATGGGCGAGGCCTGCAAAGGTCCTGTAGTAACTCCAGCATCTGGGACGACGTTTGAAACCGAAGTCAGTTCGGAGACCTTTTTCGTTCGTGAACTTGTTTCCCAAGTTCCACAAGAACACAACCCAGTGGCTATGCATTGTTTTGAGACGATTAGGGAGGCCACTGGTTCGTATGACGGTTTTAATTCCTCTTCTTCCTTGAAAAATAACTCTCTTCCAGTTTGTTCAGTACCTGATGAAGGAAAGAATCGAAAATCTGCCAAATTGAAATGCCATCGTGGAATAGGGCAAGTCCCAAAGTTTAGATTTTCTAGTCATGATTCATTATGGAAAACTTCAAGATCGACGTGTGACGATAGCTCATTGGGAGTTGGATCAGTGTCTTCTGTCGCCTATGTGGAGTGTGAGTTACCAGAGCCGCAAGATACGTGTCAAAGTAATCAGCTGACACAGGAGGAGTTCGAGGCCATCAACGGTGAGCCATTGCAAGTGTGTAATTGTGTTCTCTGGTCAAAATACAGAATCACATTTAAATGGAAACATCTTGATCATTTCCATAGCCTTAAAATGAAAACTATTTTGACGTAGATTGATTTTCTATATCTGTGTTTGCAGGTGACGGATCAGGGCCGATCATGCTCCAGATTTTGCCCTAGCTCGCCTGCTGATCATGTGTGCCCCCGTCTGTATGTGTCTTCTACCCGCCCTAGTCATTGTCTACGTTATACGAAGCATCGTGGATGTTCCAAGTGCCCCGCCACAATTTTCTGTGGTGCTCAGGGTAGGATACTTTAGCGAGTTTAGCTCTGGTGTTGGCTTAATGTTTGCTATTGTGTTATGAAGCGAGGGTTCTGAACTTGCAAGCTTACCCGCTTGTAAATTTTGTTTACACTTTGATCTCTTTGTGTAACATTCAGTTCTTGCTTGATAACTCCGTACTAGTTCTGGCGAATAAATTTCATGCTCGCAGGATGCATGTGGTCAGTTGAAAGCCAATCGTGATTATGATCTTTGGACAGATGTTTCTCAATGAATAATTAGCAGTGTTTATAACGCGAACATTTTTCAACAGATATTAGAAAATCTTTAATGCCTTAATTTTCCATGTATATCTCAGGTACCTAAAACTAATAGAAATTAAGAATAGAATAGCTGAAGAAGGTACATTTTGTAAACTTGAGCACAATGTGCTCATGTAGTAGGATCAAAAGCTTGTCCTTTTAGGTATCATCCTATGAAGTGGTTCTGCTGCATCGAGTTCATGACGTTAGGATCTCGCCGGTCGCAGAAGACTAGTCAATCGATGTTCTGCCCTTAAAAAAAAGTTAACGCTAGCTCTAGTGCTAATACTAACACTGAAAAATATTTACTATAACATGAACTTTGAGGTACCTACAAATTATAATTTCCTTTTCTATGTATTTGTTGTATCCGGAAAGGCTCGTGAAGCTATAACTTTGTAGTTTATTTTACTTTGGATTTTATGATGATATTACAAGATAACGTGAGTGGCTCGAGCTTGACAAACTCCCATGCATGTGCGTCTGGGGTGCTGAAACTCAGGATGGAGTATAAGCTCATGCGCGGTGCAAAGAGCGATTTTTCCACAATTATTTTACGAGTACAGTGCCAAAATATAGAATTAAATTTGAAATTATTGAATTTGCACTAAGTGCAAAAAAAAATAGAATGTTTTTCAGTAAGCGGTCAGACTCGCCCTGAATTTTGAAATATGAATTAATTCTTTGCTTGTTTGAAATGGTCTACTGATTGTTTAATATATATTCACAGTAATTAGTTCGTCATTGAAGTTCAGGTAGCGGAGCCTTCACATTCGAAATGCAGCTCGTGTGTACACATTTCCTGCGAATTGGAAGAATAATTTTTTTTTATGCTTTACTAATGAGTCACAAACATTTCTACAGGGTGACTCATAATTAGGGTGACCAGATTTTAGTGTTTCATGAAACCTTCAAAATTTGTGCATAAACGTGAAATTTTTTCATCATCGTGAAGGTTATAACGTCTTTTCTGTTTCGGAATTAGATTTTAAAATTTATAATTTAGACCATGGCTGCTAATCGGAATAGTGTTATCAAGCTGCACAATAAAGGTGAGAATAATACGTCTTTGGTAGAAATGCTTCATATGAACTGATTACCTGTTTGAAAAGTTGCCAAGAAGTTTAATGAGGCAGTGACCACGGCAGGTAGACCAGGACGAGGCTGGAAATGAACTGTGCGGAACCCTCAGCTTGTCAAAAACATGAGGGTGAACTCGTCGAAACCCTCGTCGATCTTACAGGGAATTAGCTGGAACTGGCGATGTGAGTAGGCCTTCGATATACCAAGTGCTGAGAGAGGATCTGGAGAAGCGTCGTTTCAAAATGTTCCATTGTCATCTGCCTACTGAAAATCATGAAAAGAATCAGGGCTGAAAGAAATGGTCATTTCCTTTGCCAAATAACTCAGGGTACGTTATCAAACCTTATGTTCGCGGACGAGAAAAAAATTTGGCATCCATCAAGTAGTGCGATGAGTTAGGGCTAGGGCCTCTCAAGCACCGGTGATAGCAGGATTATGACTCGACGTCAAGATCCACAATCTGGTCCCGTTGGGGGTACTCTCATAGCTACAGGAAGATCTCAACTATTTTTGTGCCTTCAAAGGTCAAACAACTCATAGCGGTGCATTTATGATATTTTGGAAACCTGCTTGCTTCCTTAGGCTAAAGGACCTTTTCAGGGTTCACAGTGGAGTGTAGAACAGGATTAAGCACCATTACATGGCTCCAAATTGACTCAAGCCTGAGTCCAGTGAAACATCCCATCGTTCTTAGGTAAGGATGAATGGCCTGCCAGAAGCCCGTACCTAACTCCTGTGGATTTTTCTATCTGATTCATTTTTGAGACATATGTCTCAGTTTCTCTTCTCATTTCCCTCAATTCTTTAAAATCAAAATTGCAGAAGGGATGGAACGCAATCCAACAAGAAAAGTTACGTGCTGCGTCTAATGCATGCTTAATGCTTAATTCGTTACAAAAATGATCATATTGGATAAATGAGGTGTCGCAATTTTTGTTAATACCAATGTGTTTCGATACTCAAATCCAGATCTAATTCTAGTATCCCATAAAACTGTCGAATAGTTGGTTGCCTTAATTATGACTCACCCTGTATAATGCGCACTGACAACTTTGATGAAGTGATCACTAAACTCGAAAAAGTCCCGTTAGCATTTGTGTGATTGTTCTGCTTCCTTTGATCTCTGCGTTGGCAGCAGGGTTTCTATGTGAACCCCGAAACGGTTACAAAATACCAAAGATGTTGCGAATTATAAATTCTGCGGAGGCGGAGCGTCGCTGCCAGCCTGCTCATCTGAACATCTCGACAGTCCTACCAGGGCTGCCGGGCCACTGAGCTAGACGATAATTTTGTTGTACGCTCCATGGATTTGGAGAGCTTCCTCTTCCATCTCGGGTTTGTTTACTTCTCCCCTGCTGCGCTGATAATGTCGAACTTCGTGTGCGCTGGTCTAAAGGCATCGCTGTTAAGGATGACATATCAGTTAGTATCCGTATCCTTAGAAGTGGTTCTTTGTCACTGGATAGAATTCATTTTTTTCTGAACCATGGCTGCTTCTTGTCATTAAATGCTCGATTTTATGTATGTACTGAACTATCATTACATTCATAACTCGTGAATTTAGACGGGTCGCTTCTTTTGGGTAACTTTGCCTATTATATGCTATGGAGACTGTTAGGTTACCTCAGGTATAGATAGGCCTTCGGGACTTCCGTCTTCCGTACCTACTTTACTGCCTTCAATTTTCGCACCTTCTTTCTCTTTTCTTCCTCTTGATTATTAACTTGCTATTTCTATTAGCAGGGAGTCCTGTGTGAGAACCAACCTGTTGCATAGATTCCCCACATTTCTAGTCCACACTGAATAGTTCTTCCTCTTTCGCTGAATAGTCCCTTCGTCAGTGAAGCACTGCAATTTATACGACCACTACTGCTTTTGAGTTTAATTCACACTTTAGTCTTGGTAGGAATATACGCCTTACTCACCTGACACAACCAGTCGCCTTGTATTGAAAAACTTGGGTCTCATTGCTGCTCAGACTGATCGCGTCGTTATGCCTCCATTGAAAGAAATGTGGATGTGACAGGATGACCCAGGACATAAACAAATTTTCTGTCACTTGTGTAAGTAATATACTCATCTAAAAGTTAGTGAATACATGGTGCTGAACCTTTTGGTCTTATCACGTAGCGACTTCAATTTTGGCATGAGAGTCACGTGTCTGACTGTAAATACGTGCTAAAATGTAGGCGTAATTTTATTATGGCATGCATAAGCTGATATGCAGACGTAATTCAATTATGGTATATGCTTAGATCCGCGGTTCCTAATCTTGTGTCCATGCCGCGGCCCTGGTGTATGTATGGATGGGAGAAGCCAAAGCTCGTAACTTCAGTATTCGCTTCATTAGCTTATCGTGCTCGCAAACATTAGCCTCATTTCTTGATGAGTGGAGCTAGTCAATGAAGTATTTTATTTAATTGCAAGAGGAGCAGTTGAGGAACACCGGACTATTTGCTAGTCTTGTGTAGGAATGCAGCGCGATATTTGTGGAAAACTAACATTAGTTAGCGTTAAGGTAATCCGCGTGATAGAGATTGTCTAAGTAATATGATTAAATATATTGAACTGATGATGTGTTTGAATACATAATGTTGAGAAATTCGTTTCTATTCGCCTTCGTTTGCTATTTTTTTATTCGAGGATATGACCATGGCCCTTATTCGAGTCTAGTCGGTTGTTTTTTGCGTGGAACGCTTTGCTGCTTTCCGTTCTGATTCCTCCTGCGCTATTTCTTATGTCTTTACTTCCTCTTCCTTCTTGACTTGCTTTTCCTATGCGGAGGGGATCTTATGTGGGAACACACCTTGTGCATAGATTCCCTGTTCCTTTAAGTCCATACTAAATGGTCCCTACTCTTTCGGTGCGAGACAGTCTGAGTTTCTGAAGCGCTGCTTTCAGTACTACTACTTCTACTACTATCATCCTTTGGTGTTTGAGGAGCTGTGAGAGACGTCTAATTCATCTCAAAACAAAGCGTATTTCTCACAAAATGAACGGCACAAATTGGGCATACCAGAAGGAATATGCGCAAAACTCATAGGAAATGATCACATCGAAGTGAGCGGCGAGTGAGTTCAGCGCGGCTGTTGACCAATCGAACAGAAGAACTGTTCCTTTTCATGTTAGAATTTGGTCGTATAATTTACTTACATTACCAGCAATTTAACATGCATTGTAGAAAAGGACCTTCATTTCAACACAGTTGAGATTCAGTGTAACACATTGGGCTCTAATGCTTCATAAGTCTTGCCAGAGAACGTGAGTACAGTGAGCTTGTGGCGTTGCACGCCCCCGTGAGAAGCACTCCTTGACGTTTTGGAAATCCAGTTGTTGGGGATAAAAATTGTACAGTAATGCGATAATATTAATAACGGCTTACGTTTGAAATATAAAAGTATTTAACTATGTAATTACCTCAGGGAGCACAGGATAGGCAATAGGGTTAGGTTTGTCTATGCTATGTTATGGGGACTAAGTAATAGGGGACACTGTCAACTCAACTCTAAGCCTTCGGGACTTCTATCTTTCGTGCCCACTTTGTTTTTTTCCATTTTAACACATTCGCTGATATTATCTGTTTCTATGGACAGAGAATCCTGTTTGGGAACACACCTGTCCATAGATTTCATATTTTATAAAGTCTGTGGTAAATAATCCCTTCTTTTCACTCGCTTTAGATCGCATTTCATATGGCTAGGGGGCTTTTAAACGAATTATCGAAATTCATTATGAAAGCATTACTATAATACAATTACTATCCTATGGTTTAAATTTCTTTGGAACCTAGATTGTCATTTACAGAAGTATTTAATGAGAGCTAAAATTACATCCTGAAAGATTTTTCACAAGCTTGAGCTGTTAAATAATGCAAACCATCATCTCCCTGGATGAGGGACGATGTTCAGACGCGGGATCCACGACGTGCGAGTACGTCCTGCTTTTCCCTCCTTTTAATCTTTAAGTAAAATTGTTAGCTCCAGCTTTTTAAAAAGCGCGAAATGTTTGAAAATCCGGATTGTAACATTCGTTGTTTGCGACTTATTTCGGGATAAGTGTTCTATTCTTAAAATAAACTAAATTATTAAAACTTGAAAACATCGAGCTCTAATAAAATTATTTTCTTGAAATAGAGCTTTCGAGTGATACCCACACTCGCCCCCATTATCTGAGGAAAAGAAAGAACATGCACAGAGGCTCACGTACAAGCGGAATGCAATATTCCTAAAATACAATATAAAGAATGAATATTATCCCATCAAGATGTACAAATATTTTGGAAGCTATATTAATATTTCGGGTAGGGGTTGAAGTGCTGTCGCTCGTCCCTGTGAATCAGAATCCTTTCTTATATTTTTAAGTCGAAGGAAAATGTAGATGTTGAAATTTCGAAATTCTTGGTTAATATAGGCTGGTATAGGCCAGTCCAAGTGCATGATCGCGTGCATTACTATGAGGAGGGTACGCGAAAGGTCTTCCAGTTGAAGAAGAGGCCTCCTTGTGTTCCGTAACGCTAGTGTGCTGGTGACGCTCTGTCTTCCCTCCTGGCATCACTCTGGCCACACGACTACCAATGGTGCGCTGCGTGGCTGCCAACACCGTCAGGGACTGCCTATGCCCAGGTTCTGTGGGGAGGTGCCCAATGGGGTCTGTGGCGCAAGAGGTAGCGCACCTTGCTCTTCGTCAGGAGGTATTATTTATGGTGGGGAAATTGTGAAAAATGAATCGCATTTCTTCTTGAGAGTAGAATAGAATTATTGTTTTAATTTTCGTTTTAATTGGGTTGTTCAGAGCCTGTCTAATGCATGGAAGGGAGGAGTATAAAAGTTTTTAGGTACAGTTACATGTTTGTAGAATTTGATGTTTGTAGAATTTTTTAATTAACGACAGTGAGAAGCCATTATTGCTAAAATATTCACGTAAAAAATTCGATTCAGTGAAATTTTCCTGTTCGAAGACAGTTAAGAAGCGCGACCTAGCAAACATCAACTGAGCTCAACCCGCGTTCGAAAGGCACCCGCGGTAAAATTATTTCTATCTTTTTCGGCAACAACATCGAAAAACGGTAATTAAGAATTGTTCTCAGCCGTGGACTCATGTTTTGGAGACGAGAAAAGACACAGAGAATTGTTCTTATAGATAGGGTGTCAAAATTTATGCTCTGCCGCGAGCATCTGTTGCAAATCGTTGTTAAATGTGAAGAAAACGAAGTAGGTTTATTGATGTACTGTGCAATAAAATAATTGTCAAGATTTTCGCAACGCACTTCAGACTACACGCTTCACTTTAAGACTAAGATTTCCCTCGTGTCAGTCACTTAGACAAATTTTATTTGACATGTTATATCGTTTTCTTTCGTGCATGCTTCTGTTACTCAGCAGCAATCAAGGGTTCCAACACCGATTCATAAAATTATTTAGAAAGTGCGGGCAGAAGCACGCTGTATGTGCGTTATCAGTTCGTCTCATACGTTCGCTTAAAGATCGGAGCAAAGCATTATTTTTGATCGGTGTTTCGCGGTGTGCATAATTCCATCGCACGTAGCGGAGCTACCAGCATTCCAGACAACATGCCATCAGCGCGAGGTGCAGCAGCGGCCGCAGCCTGAGTGATGAGGTGTCAGGCGCGGTGATGAGCTGGTGCACTCCAGCCTTTGTGTCCCACGCATTTTTTGGCGGAGCTCCCAACACTTGAGAGCCCAATGACCCAGTGGAACAGAAACACATATTACTCTGGAAGACGGCGACCGAGTCAATTCAATTAAAATAGTGGCGTAGATTTTCTTCCGCAGTGATGCGACAAATTTCTCTACCGGGCCGCATTTGCCCCGCAATGGTCGTCCTCGATTATTTTGCTCCGTTAATTCGGAGAGAGTCGCACATTTTTAAGGAGCTCAAAGGAAGCTCCTCATTTGAAGCAGGCTCGCGCGAGACTACAAAAGGAGCGAGGCAGCGAAACCAGCAGTTAGCTTCCCACACACCGCTGGGCAGCAGAGACCTTCGCAAGAAAAGGCGTGAAACTCTGACTCCTGAAGGCTTAAAAGATTCCCAGCTGGAAACCGTCACCAGCTACTTGCACGTATGTAGTGATTTGAATTTTGTACATTTGAGCGCCACAGGTTACGGTTGTAATACAACGGTCTTGCCCAGCGTGGGTCTGGTCAATAGGTCTAGTATGTCCATTTCGAACACTTTCCCCGCGTAATGGGCCACCGGTGTACCAATGAAACAGTTCTACTGTTGCCTAATGCTTTGCCTGTGCGTCAAAACTCAAATTTTACTTACACTTGCAGAAAATTTCATATTACAATTATTATAAGAGCTAAAAGCCACTAATCAGGGCAGAAAGAGAGACAAAATGTAGTGCAAACAAGTCTAACTCTTAAACACAGAGGCGTCACCGCATTCGAATGCGGCGCCCTTCATGGAGCAGCCTTACTATTTACATTCATACTCTGGGAACACATTACACTATTCAGTTTTTTATTGGCGGGAAATTGGCCTTTCAATAACTAGAATATGTTATGTACCTTTTTAATTGGTTTAAAAATTGAATACTATAAATGGTATCACCTTTAACTACTTGCACTTGATTTAGTCTAATACGAGTGTGCGCATATGCACTGGCATATCCGTGTTTTGAAAAATAGTTAGCAGCCACACTCGTATGTCAAATGATTAATTTACAACATACCATTTACAGAAAAGCTCATGTTTCACTAGCTTGCTCATCCTCACAATAATCTAAAACAATGAATTTTATAGAACGATTTTGATCGCTGATTCGAGATGGCTTTTCCTCAATGCGTGGTTCGGGAATTTTGACGCGCGGGAATTTTTGCCAAAGAATAGCGCACAGTTGAGGCGATGGTAAGAAATAACCTCACAGAGCATTTTTTTTAGAGACGTCGAGCGTAGCTGATACGCAACAAGAAATTTTAACTGGCGAAGGAGGAATTAGCTCTTGGCGTTCTTGGGCTCCGTGGCGTACTGGTAGCGTGATGGCCTCGTAACCGAGAGGACCTGGGATCGAATCTCTGCTCAGTCGAGGCATTTTCAAGTAACCAGAAAGTACTTCCCTTGGAAAAGAAAGTTTAAACCACTCATCCCTCAGATTCCTCACCACGCCAGTAGTTGTAAGGCATTGAAAACCCAACGGTAAAACGTGTTGGATTAATAAAGGTTCTTCTTTGAAATGGACCGCGGACAATCTGAACTTTATTTGGACGAAAAATTAGGTCACTAAAGAGGTAACTGGAAAATAAGGAACCTAATAGCTAGCAACTAAAGTTGATGGAATACTCAGAACACTTAAAATGAAATTATTAATTAGGTATTTCTTAAGACAGTATTTATTTTGAAAACAGTTTTAGATCTACGAGGGATAAATTCACCAACTCTTGTCAATGTTCAACTTCTCATTCTTCTACTAGTATACCAGTAAAATGCTTTGAGGGTGATAAAGCGACAAATCATTACAATATTTTGATATTTATCACGTCGCGGCTCCATTACTGTACTGTAATATTAATACATTGCGGTCACTAAAATGGTTCTAAATTCCCAATGCGGTCATAAATTGATTTCTAGAACCACTCCGTTTCCATCGTAAAGTTTGACGGAAATAACAAGGTAAATTTGTTTATCCAAGTCGAATTCATGACACTGGAGTGTTATCGTAGTAGTTATTCTTCCCACAAGGTCGCACTCGTATCACTCCAATAACATGAGAATACTCGAGCTTTAAGGACAAATCTAACCTTACCTAAAATGTCGATAATCTTACCTTAAGTTTCGATAAAACTATGCAACTGAGATAGGCAGGAGGCAGTCAAAGTGCACAATTATAAAGCGGCATTGCTCAAATCAACGAAAATGTAGTTTTCATTCACCATGGTCTAACAGATCAACCTCGCTCACAAAGGGAACTCTAAACTGAGGAAGTACTCAAAAGGTGATACTTTTCATTAAATAAATCTAACAATGAGTACATTTATCTGATTAACAATGTTATCAAATCATGCATCATAATATTTTCTGTTTGTGTTAAAAAACTATGTTAAGTTTAAAATTAGTTGAAGTATGTGATAAACTATAATTAATTTAAAAAAGAGCCCGGAAGAGCGAAGCTCTGAAGGACAAAAGTTGAATGTTGCACAAATTCACAGATCCTTATTTTAAAAGGAGGATCGAAAGTTCTACGAGTATTTCATGTACTTACATTATACAGTACTGAAGGGTGTGAGGAGGATCCTGAACCTCCACTTAAATCTATTAAGAAAACTGGAACTGCATCCGTGTAGTTTTCTCATGGCTATGGAGTGTTTTTTATAAGTGCAAGTTTGACGTCACCTGGTTTAGAGGTCGTCCACCATTGTGTACACCAAATACGAGTAAGCCATCGAGAGATCAACGAGTTATTTTAAGCTTAAAGAAACTTTCTTTCCTTTCATGAACCAGAAGTAGGGCACCGCCATGTTACTCTTGCTACTGTGCGCCACAGCGTGCAGCGTCACGTCCCAGGGTGGCGTCACGGCGCGGCCTCCAAATGTGGACCTGGCTGCCACCCCTGCTGGCATCACCACTTATTTGAATCACACGGGTGGGTGTTTCGAAGTCTTTCAGCGCTTGTTTCGAAGGGTTGAGATGCCGAAGTGATTAAAAACAGTCAGAGTGAAGTTTCACCTACATTATTTAACTCGAGCTGTGTTTTTTTTGGTAATTTTTTTCAACGTAGAAACTAAACGTACTGAAAAGTATTTTTTTTGCACTCAATAATGAGATTTTCGAATAAATAATTATGTTAGAATTAATGTTATGCCCTAAAATCAATTCAAGTAGATAAAATGACTAGCCCTTCAGAATGCGTGGTACCATGTCACACTAAAGTTTACCTAATAAAAAATATAATAATTTTTGCAATAAGGCTGCCTTTAGCTTTGAACGGAAAACTAGCAGCAGTTTTATGAAATGGACACATGTAGTACCACTGGTCATTATAAAGTGAAATTATCCTAATAATTAGCGTATAACTAGCACAAAAATTGATACTGTGGCATATATTAACGTAGCTGAAGAGAAAGACTAAAACCCAGAACTCAGTAGTTTCATAGTAAAATACCAACAACGTCACTACAGAACATACACTACAGAACAAGAATCTCGACTCCTATCCGAATGAACGCACCCGACGGAAAACTTCACTCGCTCATTCGATACAAGAAAACAAAGAACAGAGTTCGACGTTAGCTTGAACAGCAGTAAACATTCGAACCCAGCCTCTTTTGAGGAAGCTCTTCTATGGTCTGCAGGTTCTTTTGGTCAGCAAAGCACGGTAATGTTTAAGGCTGTACCTAGCATATCATAGCGCCCATGTTTTTCAGGGAGCACTCCAGCGAGAGATTTGGGCGAGCACCGCACTGATGGTGGAGAAAAGAACGGGGATGCAATGGACAGTTCAGTTGGAAGCGAACAAAACGAGAATAATCTTCATTTTGCACACCAAAATGTTGACGACCTTCATCTCGACGATATTCTATTTACTGGTGTAACTGCACCAAGTGACACACACACGATGATGGCCTTGGCTACTGAGTGGCGCAGACTTTGTCCTGAAGTGGTGGAACTTGAGGATACTCCAGCTGGCTCTGAGTTCCACGCCTGGCCAGCGCTGCGGACTGCCCTCTCCAGGTGCTGCGCCCGCTCACCACAGCACGCACGGCACCAGCCACCGCAGCACAACAGCGTGGATTTCATCTGCACCCTGCACGAAATGCTGCCTGACAGAGCTGCCAGTGCTAGATCAACAGACACAAGCGACGAAGAGCCTAAACAAGCGAGCACTTCCGGGACTGTAAAGAACTCGCCTGACTCTGAGCTGGCGACCACAGAAGTGGCATCGGCGGAGGTCCGGACCATGTCTCCCTCACTCGAACAAAATATCATAAATGAGTCATGGGAATTAACAGAGGCAGACTTGAAAACGGCTACAAAAGGATCCCTTGAAAAACACTTTCTTTTTCTGCAAAAGTTGAAGTTAAAGCTTGTGTCTGAAGTGATCAATTTTAAAAAGCGTTTGATAAAGATGGTGCTGGCATGAGAACTGCATTACTGCAATTTGAGCTTCCATTCTTTGTTCTTTGAAGGCGAATTACAATTTAGTGCCTGTGTGTTGGAGAGGATTGAAAGAGATATCTTATTCGAGAAATTCAAGACGCTGCTAAGAAATTTCAGCCCAAGCAGAAAAATCCTTTTGAACCAACAAGACAGCCAATTTGGACTTTCCTACTTTTGTGAAGATGACCCAGCAGCGATGTGTGTGCTGAGACTGGAGACATCGCATGATATTGTGAACTAATAGCGAGCTGAGTGCTTGACCTGGTTGCATCGTTCTTTTTTAAACGATAGAAATTTCCCTTCAATTCGAATGTTAAAAAACAACACACAGAACGTCAATCACAAAGATTCATAATGAATTTACGGATATACCGATATTTGTCAGGAACATTTTTCAAAACATAAACCTCCCGATAGAAAAATAGAAAAATTTTAAATGAGGAGTGCATGCATCTATAATGTATCTGATTCATTTAATAGTAAAACTTTACGAAAATAAATTCCAAATAGGTTGCTTTACGTCGTTACCTGATCATATCACACAGCATCCAGTGACGAATATTTCCATACTGTGCGGTGCAACGTACTGCGAGTCCACTGATCCCTCCAACGCTGCGCCAACTGGAAATGTTATGAATTCTTGATGACGCTTCATACGTCACTGACGGGAAAACAGGCGATCTTGACAGGAGTAGATGCAACAGAGCGGGATCCCTGGTCTCAACTGATCTATAATGCGTGGCGCCACAAGCATTCGTGGGCTTTAGAAAGCTATGCAGTCTGTCCTGCTCCGCACATCAAGTTTTGGTGCTTCTTGGAGGCGCTCAGTGTTCATTTCCAGCACATGCAGCTGCATTCTCTTGAAGAATCTGATGTGAGTTCAGTTTGTGACTACGTAAGCTACACCTTTTATTATACTTGTACGAGCGAGCTGTGTTACGCCCCAGTGCAGTTGAGCTCTTCTTTCTTGTTAGATTCTCGATTCATCTTATCCTGTCACACCGCCATCTCCATCTGGTACCTTCCAATTTTTACATAGAAACAGTCAATTGGCATCCTGATCCATTCATATCAGATGTATTCACAATTCAAGAGTGCGAGATAATACCACGGTACATCGAACACTGGAATACTAACGTCATATGCAACGATAAAAACAGTGTTTCATTCATGCATTTGAATTGTTCTTAATCGTTTTTTGAATGGTAGGCCAAAAGCCAACAGCCCACACGAGGCAGTGCGACAGCAGCAACGCTTCAAAAACTGATTCAGCTGCATTAGATTTGAGACCGTTGCGAAGAGTTCTGCAGCTTACCCCTGATACGAAGCTGAAGCTCTGGGGAAAATCAAGAGCATAAACGCTGAAATGATTCAAGGAAACACATTTTCAGCATAAAAACCTGTATTTTAATGCTTATTTAAATCACAGAGCGAATCACAGTATATGGTCTTTAATAATGCACGCTTCTAAGAAAAACAATGTAAATATAAATAATAGTCGGTGCGAAATAAATACAGCAGTGCAAATAAACAACACAATCACGTAATATTAAGCTTGGATACCAGTAAGTCAGCTAGCGATACAGAACAACAAAAGCTAAGGAAAAACTGCAGTACATAAATTAACTGCACGCATTGTTAAATCGATTGATTTTTCATTCACATTTTATTTTTATCATCTTAAATCATTCAAGATAAAATAATGGGTGACAATCAGTTGAAGAAAAATTTTTATTAAAGTATGACTGAAGCATTAATCCTAGCGCATTATCTGGCATACACGCTTCATCCTTCACACCAAGGAGGAAATGATGTGCAGATGAAGAAGCTGAGGCGATGGAACCAGCAAATGAACCGCCCCTTAACGTCGTGCCTCATGTTACAAAGTATAAACCTAGAACATCCTCATTTCTTTCTTACTCGTTCGAGGAAGAAGCTTTAAAATTGGGACCCTACGCGCGGTGGCTGTCACCTACACGGTCCGTTTGTGATAGAAGAAAAGGCCGACCTGGTCACGACTCACGAGGTTGCTCACCACCATAGCCTCGTCAGCCAGAGCGGAGAGGCTTTTTCTTCCTTCGAGTTTGTACACTCCAGGTTAAGGCACAGACTTGGCATAAATTTAGCTACAAAATTGGCGTTCATTGACAATAAATTTAAATACCATGGATGTGAACACTGCTGAAACTGATCACCATTGATAACTAGTTACTAGCACAGAGTCGTGTTCATCTACCCGGGTGAGGGTAGTAACAGAGGAAGACTAACGACTAACGTTCGTATTTGGTGATGCTAGCAATGATTATTTCCAGCTTATCACTCTCGGATTCACCTCTGGTGTTGAGATCTGGTGATTTTTGCCTCACCCGGTGTCCACATTTATAAACAATTCTCTTTAAATTGCAGCTCATAATTGGATACAATTTCATTTGATCATTTGGCCACAATTTACGTAAGCATTAAATGCTTTGCAATCATCTATTTGAAAACAAATGCATGCGTTCAAATAATGAACATGAATTATCCGATAGCGTCTTCAAACTGTGCGCTAGGTTGTAACTATTTTTAGTTTAAACCTTAGTACTTAGCTAAGATTTGATTCGATATAAATAATCATAGACAAACTGAATAAACGAAAATTAAACTTGTATTTTTCTTCCCCAATTGCTAGAAAAATTATATTTTCCACATAAATTACTGAAAACACAATGTTCATGTACTAGAATCGAAGAACAATATAAATTTGTACGTTAAAAAACATGTAAAACCAAAGTAATAAAATGATTTATTTAACAATTTTTTATGCAAAACAATCACAACCCTGGTAATTATCGGGTCACCACTACAATAGAGAGGAAGCGCTGGGTGATGGACGTCCCCACTACAACAGAGGAAGTAGCAGCAAGACACGCTGCTGCTGTACCTGCTGCCGACATAGCACGAGGCACACAATGCGTTGCAGGCACGGAACATGGAGGTCCACGGGCAAGATGGGTCAACTTAAGGTTGGTCTGAGCTGTGTAGTTCCTGTCAACGACGCACAACATTGAATTACGGCGCCAGTAATTGAATAGGATTGAACACGGCAAATAAGAAGTTTTGTACAATATTAACAGTGCTGAACGTCCTCCGTAGCTTCTAAAGATTTTATATCTGGTTCCTAAGACGTGTAAATAAATGTTGTTCCGCTTCCATTACAATTGATAAAAGAAATTGAAAATCTTACTAAGTTGATAATTCCTAAAATAAACGAATAAGTAGTAAGGATAAGTAGTAAATTTTATTAACGAGTAATAAATAATTCGGTAACTGATGCAGTAAAACTAACAAATTGCGAAGAGAACCCAAACACCAATCAATAATCGAAAGTAATATAATAAACCCTCACATCCCTAACACAATAAGACCCGCAACAAAATAATACTTATGCCTAATAATCATATAAACACACAATACTTAAATAATTGAATAAAATCTGATTTAAAATTTCACCACGAAAACCAGACGGCACAGCCACGCAGAGGAGACACACCAGCAGCACACAACTCGGAGGCGTCTCATAACCTAACTAGAGCATCACATGCTCTGCTTGTAGTCCCGTCTTATTTCGAGTTATCAAATACTTCAGCAACCTTAAGGTCACGACTTGCACGACCAACTCGCTATATAAAATAGATGTCTTTCTCAACACTACTACCACTAAATAAGAAAATCTTTGAAAACAGCCATCAATAGGGAACATGCGTTTGCTCGATCAACTTGCTAAGGTGTCCAGTGATAACTTACAGGTGCTCACTGACCCAGCGCTCTCTGCTCTGGTAACTCGCGTACTGCCCAGACTGAACAGCGTGGGGATCACCAGGTGATCCGAGAAGACCGAGGTGTCACATCAAGAATCATATTTCCACAATAATTAGAGTTGCTTAGACAAAGCACGATGAAGCACAGCGATGCTTTGATTCTGTCCATCACGCCAGTCCTACACCACCCATCTCGTCCCCACAAAGATCCCCAAGTTGCCGAAGGAGTGCACGACTGAACAGTGAATACACTTCTTTTTAGGGCCCGAGCGCAACTTTCTTCGGCAGCAGTGCTTCATTTCTCTGCCATGCTCCAGGCTTGATGGAGTCGTCCCTTGCCCTGCCAAGAGGTGCAGTGGCTGCGAGTGCGAATAGTTAGCTTCCGATTTTATATTAGTCCAATACTGCATGGAAGCTTCCGCTCTAATTTCTATCTCACTTAAATCTAGTTTTCAAAATTTGAAAACTTTTAAATTTGTCACCAACTTTCGCACGCTTTCCTTATGAACATTGGCATTGCAAGGACAATTTACACTTTGAGCCTTTAGAAGAATCACAGATTTCATTGCTCATATTGTAAACATATAAACAGTTCATTTAGGTGACTTAAAACTTAAAATAAAGCTCAAATTTAATATCACATCATCTAATGATACACAGAGCATTACGTTAGGAGGAATAGTCCTCGGAAAAAATACGAGCTGACATAGCTTTCAGAATACTCCTCGCATTTGCTCTCTACGGGAACCTTTTCAAGTGTGGTTTGCATAGGCTATTATTATGCCCACACCTCCACACGCCACGAAGATCACTTGCGGAAATCACGAGCTAAACGTAGTACATCTTTTTGCTCGCCTCCATGTCCTTGTCGACACGGACGGCCTTTCTGAGCCACTCTTCAGGATACTTGCCATCCTTGCTCGTGAAGAGAGCGTTCCGCCACTTATCCGGGTCTTGCAAAATCTCTCCTTCGAGTCGGGTCTTGGCCCTGTAATTCATATGTGAAATGGAAAAAAATAATGTCTTACACGATAATTGACGACTCAAAAGACCCACATTACTAGAGACAGGGAGATGGTCTGGGGGATAATCGAGAAACTCGCTCGGCTTTCAGAGTACAGGAGTCCTATAGTCCAACAGCATATGCAGGTTTCGAGTTCCTACGAAACGCTACAGCGACAATACGAAAAAAATTCGGCCAATCAAATACAATGTGATATTAATGCATGACAATGCTGCATCCTATGCTATCAAGGTTCGATGCTTAAAAGAAATGCACGAAAAAGATAGACGAACTAATTAGCCTGCATGCCTGTATACTCTTGATTGAAACCAACCTAAGCGAGATTTAGTGAGCATTTTTATAAGAGACCCAAATGTTTCTGAATGTCTCCTTACCACAAAAAATAAACTTTGCTAATGCATGTCGACCTCAGCTCGCAATCCTTCACCATCATAAACTCATTATTTAACGAATCTCTTCGATGAGAGACATGTTCCTCATAAATTTCACAACGATTTTTATCATTTGAAAATCAGATGGAGAGCCTGCACACGAGCTGTTGTCCAGGTCCTGATAGTAAAAAGCAATGACACGGACACGTAAAAATCATTTCGGCTAAAGTTAAAATCCAGCTCATGCGTCACCGCGCTTCTCACACTTCCTCAACATGATCGACGCCACTCGCATTAAAAGCATAGCTCAACAAGATCCAGTTCTTGTATTCAGTTATTCGTTTTCAAGCCCATATGAACTCATTACACTGCAAGAAATGCAAAGAAAGTATAGTAAATTTTAATGACTAAGTGAAAAAATCGTAAATGTAGCGAATATTGCGAAAAGATGGACCGATCATACTTTCAATCCAGCGTATTCCAAAATGGCGACATTGGATAGTGGCACAAAGTTACGTATGGTATAGATGATCATTAAACTTTATTTGCCTTTCTCTATTTGCCCTCCGCTAGTTTACTGAACATGAAGACGATAGAAGGACTCGTTCCAAATGCTGGTCTGAGTCATCGCCCTTTGCACTGCCACAGAGGTTCTGTTCTTGAGGCCAGCTATGTATACTTTTTTTAATCCATTCGCATCAAATGAAATTGGATTTGTATAAAATGAAAATGAATTTAGAATAAGCGAGTCTTATTAGCAGGCATGTAGAGCACTAAACGATCTACACACACGACACACACCTGTAGGCAGCTCGGTCGGCGTAGAAGACAGGTGAGGGCATGGACACAGCGCGGAAGCAGCGCACGTAGTTGTGGCACAGCGAGTAGGTCAGCAGCTGGAGCTGGTCCATGGTCAGGTCGCTGTCGTCCCACAGCACAGTATAATGCGACGGTCTGCTCGTGCCCATGACGCCTGCTCACGTTAAAATCAAAGTATACTCCAAAATAACAAGTCACACGCAAGCAAAAGATTTTCACACATCTAGTAGTGAGGGATGAGTGACCAAAATACGTGCTCATCACGCTTAATTAGGTAAAGACTAATGCAACTAGAGGGTGTTTCAGAATCAGAGCAACCAATTTTGTATATCAAATAAAGCATTTAAATTCTATGTTTAGTTATAAAAATCTAGAATCATTTTGAATGTAGTAAAATAATCTATTTCAGGTGTCTAAAGTTGAAATTAATACTTTTCATAATGGCTGTCGGGACCGAATGAAGTGGTTACATCCTCAATGAAATAGGTCAACGCACGCTCCCAAACTTGGTGTTTACAGATGGGAAAAAATTTGACCCCCAGCAAGTTGTGAACTATCAGAACGACCGAGGATGTGGTTCCTCAACTTCGGTTGAAAGTGGGATTGTTACTAAACATCAAAATGCACAGTTTGTCATGGTTTGGGCAACTGTAACAGCCACAGGAAGATCTCGGCTTGTTTTTGTGCCTTATGGGGTCAAATTGAACGCAGAGCGGTAAATTTATTTTATTTTGGAATCAAGTTATTACCATAGGCTAGAGAACACTTTCAGGGCTCATCTTGGAGTCTGTAACAGAATTCAGCACATAGCTCGAAAACACTCAAACCTGAATTCAGAAGAACATTCCATCTTTCATAAGCATAAAAGTATGGCCAGCAAGAAGCCCCGACCTCAATCCCTTAGACTGTTTTATCTCGTCCATTATGGAGACAAAGGCCTCAGCTACTCCTCACATTTCTCGAGAGTCCCTCGAAGCAAAACTGCAGAAGAAACGGGAAGCAATTCCTCAAGAACAGATACGTGCCGCCTGTGATGCATTAGTACCTAGACTAGAGCCTGTAGTTCGTAATAAGGTGGTCATTTAGAATAAATCCTACGCTGTACCATTTACTTATTAGTTACCTCTGAGTTTCAACTTTTCAAATCAAAATCGCGCGTTTGAACTTTCGTAAATCTACCAAAAAGTTGATTGCCTTAATTCTGAAACACCCTGTATTTGTAGCTATTGATTCAAGGTCCCAGGAACATTAGCGGTGCATCATATTGCTCTTTCCGGCTCTGAAGCTGTTTTTACTTCGCATTTACTAATTCCCTATCAAAAATCACAATAATTGCTCATTTTTAAATTAAATAGCTTTATTTACTTAATTCAACTGCGATTTCTTTATTCAAATCTTACAGCACTATGAATTGAGCTAAGGTGAATGACCTAAACGAGTTAAAAAAGCCAACTTTTCGCACTTAAGGGCTGCCTCCACGCATGAACTCATCTTGCGATGGAAAAAAGGATGAGGTGAACGCGTCAGAATATATTACTTGCTTCCATTGGTCTACGTGCCAGCCTCTGTGACCACCATACCAGTCCATCCTCTCCTGAATCTTGTGTTGAAAAAGAACAGGTTTCCTAACGGTGGCGTTTCAATGATATCCGGTATAATTGAGCTTACTCCCAACAGTTTTGGTCAAAACTTAACCAGTTGGATGTTCAATGAGCTCCGTCGATACTTAAGTGGTAATTGTTTGGTAATTTTTCAAGTCAATGCGTTTGATCAAACGTCAGTCTCTTCGTTTAATTTTTTACGAGTTTTGACGTTTTTCCGAAATTGCTCTTTTTGCTCGAGATTTTTTTGCTCGTTTTTCTTCACCTCTGCCGCAGTCACTGGTGCTGAAGCGCCCGAAAATATGAAAGTCCAGCAATTCTCGACACCGCTATACCTCCAATTCGAGCTTCAACAATTTGCCTCGTTGTCGAAATTGGCGAGGTCACTCATCAATGATTACCTTGTACAACACCAGTAGGGTACCAAGAGAGAAATAATCGGTAAATAAGACACATACACTTATCGAAAATGAAACTAAGCTATCAATATGAATTTAGAATAAATATGCGCAACTTAGTAGCTCATGGAAATATTGGACTTAAATCGCTACCGTTTCCAATATTTTGTCCAACCCCTGTACGTTCGTCACAGACGTCTTCACAAGACTCCCATGCGGCCACCAAGCGCAATGGCGCTCGCCTTCCATACTTATAGGGACTCGAACACTACGTAAATGAGTTTTACAACAAATAAAATAGAAAGAAATATTGGGTTATGGAACAAATCTCGAGTGTTTTTCATTGAATAAGAGAAATCTACGGATAAACAAAAACAGTTTGCAAATTTTTTGTTATTTATTGTTTAGAATTTTTTTGCTGTGAAAAATGTTTATGATTTTTTAATTTCATTACTTTTGGTTGAATTTCAGATATTTAACATTGAATGGCAACTGAATAAAACTTGAGCATTTTGACACCATTCACTCGTCGCATACAATCAAGGCGTGAACGGCGCCAAGCTGCTTGTAAGATTTGTGACGTGTGCGGTAAAAGAGCAATGCCTCTAAGTACCGCCCGCCCTTAGTTTTCGCACTTTAAAAATGTGAGTTTTAAAAAGCTCACAGCTTATTTCTCAGCCCAATTAACAACTAAATACAAAATAGCAGCGCACCTGCGTGGGAGCAGAGGAAAAAGTTCCTGTTACTGTGGGAGGCGATGACGGAGTCCACAACGGTGCCGGGAGGGACGTTGCCGGAGCGGTCGGCATCACTCTTTTCAGCACAGAAGAAACTAGGAAAACAAACTCAGATGTATGGTATGACCCTGTCAACACCTCTTAGAATGCCATAATGTATCGAGGGCCGAACATTTCCTAGCAATACCCCAGAATGTCGCAATATATCGAGGCCGTTTTAATAAATCAAGAAATCTATACTAAAAAACAGCAAATTATAGCAACTGGTACAGTCGGAATGGTGTCAAAACACCTAAAGATCCTCCAGAATTATCTTCATGCGAGGAGCATAATTTGAAACACGTACACCTGTGGGTGTTACATGCACAGCTGCAGGCGTGCCGCGTACAACTCAACTGGAGAAGTGACATGCATAGCTGTAGGCGCGACACGAATAACGGTAGAAGCTAAACGTACAGCTGTGGGCGTTACACCCTCGAGTAACAACTGCGTGTCACAGGTTTTTCATGCCAGGAGTGTCAAAAATAATGTTAATGCCATAAAAATAAATCAGTCCCGATTGCAATAACACTTTTTGATCCGCACAGATGCAACTGACCATGGCTGATATACCTAACTTGTATATATATCACAGAAAATTTTTAGTTGGGAATGTAAGGAAAAGACGCTAATTACCTGACAGTCCCAGATGAAAATGCCACTAAGTATTCGACAGCACCACACCATCAGGTCACCAAGAAACAGACAGCACCACACCAAGATGTCACCAAGAAACAGGCAGCACCACACCAAGATGTCACCAAGAAACAGGCAGCACCACACCGAAATGTCACCAAGAAACAGGCAGCACCACACCAAAAAATGTCACCAAGAAACAGACAGTACAAGACCACAATGTCGCCATGAAACAGTACCACACGATTATGTCACCAACATGCAGAGAGGAAGGTAAAGCCAGGTGGCAGTCACATGCCTCGCTGGGAACACGCCAACAGCGGCCCACATACCGCGTGTGGTGCCGCTTCTGGACACAGATGAACGTCATGGGGGGCTTGTAGTCCTCGCCAAATGTAGCGCAAGCGTCTCGCATGGCTTTGAGCTCACAAGCCAAGACGGTAGTGAACTGAGTATCGCTTACTCCGTCACGGTACATAATGATCCGGGCTGGTAGGCAATTTGAAACAGACTCGAACTGCTCCAGCAAGTTTCTGGAATAAAGCATTACAGAATCTGTGAGATTACCTCACCTTCAGATAAGTTTTTTGTAACTTTCAGCCTTATTAACAAAAAACCTTCTATGATGTTCATATTCAAGACTACTGCTCTTACAAAACCAGGCTCTGAAGGTTAATGTAGTTAATTAAGGCATAATAATGTTAAACAAGCAGTTCATGAACACACGAATCATTCTTACACAAAATACTCATGTCCACCAAAGAAAGTGCACAAAAAAATTGAACAGATATTTCAACAGGGCAACATCGTTTCCTTGAAGTCCCAGGGATGTGAAAATGATGTAGCTTAATTTTGATCACATCACAATTTATGCAATCACACCTCAACTGTTCTGGAAACTCATATAGTATTTATAATTTGAATAGATGCACATAGGAAAGTGCATAGGAGCACTAACTAATGTTTTTTCCGTTCTACTGTTAATTCCAAATAAAAAGCATATGGAAATATGCTTGTGAAACCAAGCTTGCAAAACTGTTAATATGACCCGTGATACAAACAAAAAGCAGCTAGCCTATAGTAAAGAATAGCTGAACGTTGTCCTTGAATGAATCGTGCAGATTTGGCGCTCCTTAGAGAAGATAATGCAAGATTCTCAAGCTGCACTTCTTGTCCAGATGCTGACGATGTGCTGCACCTCACATGAGTGAGACTCTCAAGATCAGCAGGGTTAAGTTTTTTGTCATTCACGCTATTGACTAATGCCACTTTTAGTCTTTCTATAGGTCTCTAAGAGTTTTGTTTGTAAATTGCCTCATCAATTTTTTAATAAAAAACTTGCTAGTAAATGTTGTCAATAGACTGAATACAATCAACCTAAAATGTACAGTAAACAGCTAAAGCAGATAAGAGAGACCTTTGTTCTTATAGTTGAGCATGTAATCATAGTTTCATACATACAAATGGAAATTCACAATACATCAAAAACATAGTTTACCACATAATTTACAATGTTGTAGAAAACTCATTTGGAATAATAGTACTAAGAGTTAACAATCAAACTAAATTGTCTGGAAATTTCTACACGTTCTGAGATGAGCACAATTTTCAGGCAATATTAACCATTCCAGCAAAGAGAACCTAGAGCATAACTACGTCATTAATTTATTAGCTATTTAATTAAATTAATCTCTCAACTAATGTGAGAAAAAGACCTCAATGATGCACACAAATGGCACACGATTTTTCTTAAAATATCTGACAATAATAAAATGTTGAGAATCTGATGCAATAATTTTTCAAAAAATAAATTCAATTACTATACTCAAAGATTAACCAAAAGACATCTACAGAAAACCAAATCACACAAACCAAGACATACAAAACATAGGTTCTACTGAAATAAAAAAAGGTAATCCCAATTCTGAAGTCACACGTTTCAGTAAAATGATAACAAAACTTTAAAGAAACTAATGTTGCACAGTTTTGGATACTTATTATATTAGGCACTTGATAACCTGAAAAAGATGAACTATGACATAGAATAGGTTAGTTTTTCCAGAAAACTACTCATCTGTACAAGTCATTACAGACTTACACACCACCATTCAAGCTGTGCTTACTGAGTAATTTCTTGCATGTCCTCAATGACGTCGCGTCTGGTGGTCTGGTGGCGGACCTCGTGTACGTAGCGAGAAGCCCACCGGTCCACTGAGGCCATCACAGCCACCATGGATGGCATGGTCGCGTCTCCAGCCATTGGGTGGTTCACATCAGCACCCATCACCATCACTGGTGCATCGAACAGCTGAGCCCAGTTTCAACATTTTAAAATTTTTAAATAAAAACCAATCTGCAGTTATGATTTTAGAGAACAGTTAATAAACAAATTAACATAATAACTACCTAGGCTCATGGAAATACTATCACTCATGGAAATACTATCACCCAGGGAAATACTATCATATTTAGTAAACTAACAGTGCAGTTATTCTCTTTTATCAGTTCTTATAGTTTGCAAGAAATTACTTCTATCTTCATTGCTCATGTTTGCTTTTCTGGCATTATTTCAGAGTTTAGCATTTTTAACATGGAAAATTTAATTCCTCCTCATTTGTGTTGGCTCGTCTTTCTGTGTATCGATTCCTGGCAATGGCAAGATATACATTTCTTTCTATATCTCTTATGTTGCTTCTTCTTCCTTTATCTATTGCTATCTCTCTATCCACCATCAAAACATTGTCTCTTCCATGGTGCCTCTTTCTTTCTCTTTGTGCTCTTGTGTTTCTTCTTTGCTGTTGCATTTTTTGTGTTACAGTTTAGAATATTTGGTTTTCCTTCAGCTCTAAAACACCTTTGTACATATTTTTGCCTTTCTCAATTATCTGTTCTTCTTGCATTTTTTTGCTAACCTGACAGAGGTCTAGCCAAATCCAATTTATTAGATTTAAATAATTTAGAAAACTTTGATTTGGAATGCTCTCAGATTAGACTATTAGTCAGTTTAAAGCTCTCTACCCACATGGAATGCAATCTCAAGAGAGCAAAAAGAAGGAACTCTTCTAGCACTTTAGAAGGGACTTTCTGAGCTATAGAAAATGTGGAATCAATACACAGGCGTATTCCTTCCCAGGATTCCATGCATATAAAAAAGCAAATTAAAAACAAGAGGAAGAATAAATAAAGAATAGTCATTGAAGAAGGCATGAAACTGGAAAGAAGTACAGTGAGCACAAGAAAAGGAAGTTCCAAAGGCCTAGCTAGAGCTGAGGTAACACAGTTTCCCCATAGGGATGCAAGTCCCCATACCATAGGATAGACAACCCTAACCAACCTAACCTTATTGCTCAGTGCACATCCTATGCCCTATGATGGGTTGAATACTTTCATTAGTATGAAAATTGTAGCTGAGGCTGTGTACAACTGTAACCTAGGTATGGATATAAACTCGAATTTATTGTTGATTTTGTGAGCTACACATTTTTTCAGTAAAATTATTGAAAAGTATTATACATGGAAGAAAGAAGGAACAAAGGTATAAACACATTAATATGTAGATAGAGAAGCTTGTACTTTCTTTCATTTATTAATTCTTGAGTCACACTTTCCTATAAAATTTGCAGCACATAAAATAAAAATAGGTTTACATATATATTTGTATCTAGGATAATGCTGTATACTGTCTCAGCAATAACTTTTCTTTTCCAATGAAAGCTTTCAAATAAAAGCCTACTAAATAATTCAAATGTGATCAATTATAATTAGCTAAACCCATTAAAAATATAGGCAGAATAAATGCAAGCAGAGCAGCAAATTAAGACAAACAAAGATATGGGAAGGAGCATTTTAAATTTATTTCAACACCATATTTATGAAAAAGTATGATAACTGAACTTGAATGAGTCAAAAGACTATGCTTGTCTAATTTACCTAAAATGCTGAACAGAAGTTAAGATCTTTACTAACAATAGGACGAATACTAGACAGAATATTGACCAATGGGTTTCCCTTAGTACTGGTAGATTATTTTGGGTCTTCAATAAGCAAACTTTCTGAGTGTTTTCATCATATTTTCAGAATGAGCTAGCACAATGTTTTAAAATGGTCGAAATTAAGAAATGATATTACTAGTTACTAAAAACAGGGCATAAGCACAGGTCCAGCTAGTCAAACTAAGATTCTAAAACTAAAAAATTAATACCAAAACCTATATCCTACCGAGGCAAACACATAATCAGCAATGCCAAATTCAAAAAATAAAAGTGTACTAAATAAATTTTTATACTAGAGCACAGTAGTGACTATGAAGAATGGCTATTGATATTTAGTATTCATGAATAATTAATTATTGAAGAGAAAGACAGCAAATTACTTCTAAAGTCCTTCAATAAATTTTTTTTTAAAGCCAAGATACAAAGGAAATTAGGATTGGAGAGTGAAAATAAGTTTCTCACTCAGACTCTAACATTCAAAGTGATTTTATAATTGAATAATACTATAAAGATCAAATTATACTAATCAATAGAACCATTGCAAAATGTTAACAAGTTAGATTTCAACATAATAGTAAAAAATTTAAAAATTCATCACAGCTAATGCCCATTTCTAATTCATCAAAAAATAAGTACTGGTTGTGAATACATGCTCTCACACCAATGACTGTGGCACTGAATACCAGTAACTTTACTCCACTATATGGTGAAATAAATGAGTAAGTGAGAAACAGCAACTGTGTATGATGGCAGCCTTAAAGTCAGATAGTGAAGAGCATTGCTAACTCAGAGTAGCTACACTAGAGCATCTCTCACTCAAACTTGATACTCTAGAGCACCTCTAATTCATAGTTGATACTAGGGTTGCGGAGTTGGAAAGTGTAAGGTCCAACTGCGACTCCAAGGATACCAAAAATTCCGACTCTGACTCCTTATTAGAAAACGCAATTCCTGTGTTATCCTTGGGAATCTTTAATGGTTGAAGTTTGTTTATTATAGAAACAAATTCTTAATGAAACGTTTTTATTTTCTATGAATTCAAATTTTGGCTACTCAATTTATTTATTTCTTTACCAACTTCTTTAATTAAATGGAACTTTGTAACAGATTCAATTTTTTTAGAATAATTACTCAACAATATTTACATACTCTTTTTCAGTATTGATCTGTAGCCTCAAATGTAGACCGACATATTTCTTCATCTTAAGCATCATTAATATTTACACACCAGGTCTATAAAATTTATGAATTCTTACCAGATTGCTAGCTATTGTGAATTGTAGTTTCCCTAAATTCTTTTTGATATACTTTTATAATTATCAATTAAACAATTTGAGTAAGGAATATAAAAAAGGGAATATAAATCAACATTTTAGAATCCATAAGCTAATATTAAATACAATTTCACACAATTTACTTATGTTACTAATTCTAATTACTGATAGTGTGCACTGAATATTTATCTATCTTGTGAGATACTTGTTATGCTTTGTAGACTAAAGCTGAATGAAAACATCAAAGTTGAATTAGGTTTGGGTCCCAGTAGTTGATTAAGTAGTAGTAGCACTAGTACTAGTAGAAGTAGTAGTAGTAGTAGTAGTATGAATGGTAAGGATAGCAACTCTTCAGTAACTCTGACTATCTTGCACCGAAAGAGTAGAGACATTTAGTATGGACTTGGGAGAATAGGGAATCTATACATAAGGTGTAGGTGTAGCTTTCTTATGGGGAATCTATGCTTTCGTAGTAGGTAAAAATCAATAGACAAGTATTAAAAAAAAATACTTTTATTGTACTTTTGGAGCCAAATAAAAAATTTGACTACAACTCCTACCATTCCTACGAGTCTGACTTTGACTCTACAACCCTGGTTGATGTACTAGAGTAATTCGCTCAACTAACATACATCCCTCTACCCTAGCTGGATCATATAGCTGAATTTTCAATGCATGTAAATCCCACAAACCTGCTCAAAAAAGGCTCGAGTAATTACATATTTGCACTCAAAACTCACCTCCTTATACATAACATAACTTTCTCCTTCATATGACGCCACATGCGACACCTTTCCTAGTTTCGCATTGACTTTCAATAAGATGTTGGTCATTAGCAGGTCTGATGGTCTCTTGAGAGTGCTGCTCTGCACGCACTGTGTTGCAACACTGAGTTCACCATCACACATACTCTTCATTTGATCTGTGGAAAAAAAAGAAAAGTCCTTCAGACAGTACCACTACATCAATATATGAAAGTGAACACCACTCTAGAAGCCATGTAGCTTATTTGGGTCCACATGTGGTATGTATCCTGTTCCCTGTTCTTTGTCATTCTTCATTTGATTGTAAACCTGCATCTGATGTAAATTACTTGAGGTAAATAAATGTTTCTAAACTATACTGTTTAGATAGTAACAAGTAAAAACGATAAACACCGCAGAATTATTAAGAATATTTAGTCTTCTCTAGTACTTACAATTCAACTTGTAGCACACATAACTGAACTTACTGTAAATATGCTGATCTTTCTTGCCTATGATGAAGAAAATAACTTGAAGTCCTGGGTAACTGTTTTTCAGCTCCTGCAAGTTCGTGGCAAGCTGGGTAGTTTTACGAAAGTCTTCCAGAAATGAAGACTTTTGAGGATTCATACCCTTCATTTCTGCCACATAATACAGTCTTTCCTCCAGTTCTCTGGCAAAAAATAAATTTAAAAAATACAAATACAAAATGACAGAAGGAATACATTCTTAACCCAGAACTAATGAGGAAGTAAGGTGCTGTGTCATAAGTGAAACTAAAACAAGAAAAACGCAAGTAAAAGCAGTAGCAATAGGGATGGCAGCGCTTCAGTAACTCGGACTATCTTGCACCAGATGAGAAGGGACCCCTTAGTATGAACTTAGTGGAATGGAGAACCTAAGCAGAAGGTGTGTTCCCACACAAGATCCCTTCTACATAGGAGCAGCAAGTTGAAAACGAAGAAGAAAAAATAAAAAAATATCAGTGACGAAAGCATGAAAATGGAAAGAAACAAAGTAGGTACAAAAGATCGAAGTCCTGTGGGCCTAACTGAAGCTGAGGTACCCTAAAAGAAAAATGCGAAGTTTACTTTACCAATGTAGGATCCCTTTCTGAACAGCCCACCAAAAGGTAAAAATAACACTTTGTGGAAAGCAATTAAGAAATATCACCCAATTTTACTGCCAATTTTATAGAACAACTACACAGTCAACAATTGAAAAATAGTTACTATTAGTATTAGTAATTCTAATTCTTAATAAAGTTAAATTAAAACCTCATACTAGAGTACAGTATTTTATTTCTAACAAAGTAAAAATACTTCTAGTCAGTTAGTTTTACCTCATTTTTTCAAAAGCATCATCATCAGAAGAAAAATTCAGGATTCCCCAGAAATTGAGCTGAGAAGGATTGTTAAATTTTTCTTCCAATTTCATGGTCCATACTCCATTGTTGACATCTCTGTTGACAGTTTTGCTGAGCTTCACCACAGGCGCAGGCAGGACACGGCCATCAACAGAGACCATCTATACAACAAAACTGGAGTTCATTTTTCCAATCGTCTGATAGCTGCCCTGTTTAAATTAATTGATCAAACATCATTTTTTCAATTAAATTCAACACAAGCAAAAATTGAACAAACCTTCAAGGATGGTACATAAAAACAACAATAAATAAGCAATTACTGCAAACATGAACTTGTAAAAATTGTTTTGAATGCAGTGAGGTTGCAGAAAATATAAGATTTGAATTCAAATTGCAATACTTGATGAACATTTAGAACATGAAGGAGGTGAAGAAACATCAGCAAGAAATAACTAAGAGGCATGTTTTTTAAGCTTTATTAATCTCAAAGAAGATATACTTAGAGGCTTGATAAATGCATATAACAAAGAAAATTGCTTCAGAAAAATGTGTTGCTACTTTTAATCTGGGACAAAAAATGAAAGTCAAGTTTTTGGACCAGGGGAATTTTTAAGTTTCCAGACTCACTAAGGTAGAATACTTACATAATTTGGGAGACAGTAAAATAAAAATGAAATAACGTTTACTTAGGACGAGAGATTTTCAGCACAGATGAGTCTTTTAACTTCATTAACTTGAAAACTTGAGAGTTCCTCAAGAGCAGAAACCCGTCTTCCTTGTTTTGTTCCTGAGTAAAATCTAGAAGTACATTGTTTGTGAGGAATTTTTCCTTCTCATCTTCCATCAAACTAGAGTGTCACCGCAAATGCATAAAAGTTGAGTTTGAATGTTATCAGAGAGAAAAATTTGATGCTTAGAGAAAGTCAGAGAAATAGAAAGATAATTTTCATCTACCATGCATGGACAAGTTTACCTTTTTTCAACCCAGCCAACGAACATTCCATTTTTTGGAAAAGATTATCATAAAAAATAATCAAAATCGGCCCACTAGTTCGACCATTAAAAAAAGTGCAACTCACATCAGCAGTGCTAGATAAGAGGAACAAATTTAAATTTCAGCTAAATAGAATTTTACTGCCTGAGAGTTCAAAGCTCAGGGTGTTTCACCTACAATTCCCATACACTCTTCAAGTGGTGAGAACTTCTTTTTATGAAAATACTTTACTTGATAAAAATTGCAATATCAACATTCAAAGAAATAGTTAACAGAGCAATAACTTTAAAAATAACAAAGAGGGCCAAACTTTTCTTAGAGATTTGTGCACACGTGAATCAAGTTTTGAAGTGATTGCCTGCTGGGCAAACTGAAACATAGTGAACAGGAAAGTGAATCTTCAAAATTCTTCTTTTAGTGCCATTAGTGATGCATTGTATTTTGTAAAAAACACAAAAAACTTTCCCAAGGGCTAAGAGGGCTATGGGAAAGACTGTTCTACTCAAAATGACTGAAAAGTAGTTACAGAATCGTCATAAATGCTAACTGACGAGATATGAATATGAAATATCATGCACAATAAAAACTTTACTGATACACTAATTAAAAGGCTCTGAGCAAATGCCATGAAAATTCCAACACCAGTAGGGACGAGGAGTAATGAAAAAATTCTACCCCCCAATAAAAATTGATACAATAGCTGCATACTGAAATAAATACCCAAATACTGGAAGTAGTAGAGACAAAGAAATTATGAATAAGAAGCATGTTTAAGTGGATGAAATTTGTTGTCTCTCTCTTTGCCAAAGGCCCAGAAAATGTGAGGAACCCGAAAAATCCTCACAAATACCCTAACCAAACACTTTCAGCAGCCCAACCTTCCCAGCTGGCCCAACTTTTTCAGCTGGCTTAACCTTCCCAGCTAGCCCAAGTTTTCCAGCTGGCCCAACCTTTCATCAGGATATGAACATTGAAGTAGTAAGCAAACTTAAATCATAGGAATCCTTGCCTCTAAAGTAAGATTAATTTAGTCGAGATGCAGTAAACAGACAAATCTTTCAATAATATTGCCAATTCAATTCAAAATCTTTTCTAACATCAGTTTTCCATGTGTTTCAATTACTAATATTACCATACCAAACAAGAGGATGAAAAAGTACAATTTATGCAAGATCATTTGCTACCTAGTAGCTAAACTTCTGACAAGGTGAACTAACAAGGAATGTAAGCATACTTCTTAGTCCAATTTAACATTCACATCATAAAGAAGAAATTAAGAAATCAGCCTATTAACGACTGCTTGTACTAAATGCTAAGTATGTAAAAAAACATGAATGAGAAGAGCTGAATCAAGAATCTTGACTCATTGAATGAAAGTTGAGCAATGAAGAATATAGCTTGATACCTTGCACTCACACCACTCTCTTGACACCATGTACTCACACTACTCTCAATTGAGACGCCAAGATCTTTCAATACAGGATCTTCATTGAACTTGTTTTCCTCGAAAATTTTTTGAATCTGCTTCTGTCGAACGTCTGGCCTTACAGTCGTATGCTTGATGAAGTCTCTGGATTCATTACCCGAGCGCAATCTCTCCTTTGCCAGCTGTCCGGCGACAATCTGACATACCTATTGAGTGAGAAAAAACAATTGTTTCGTCAAGGAAAAGGTAAAACATCCATAAAAAATCATTCCTCTTGATGAAAATTTGAGGAGGTGATTGCTAAAGACACAAGTTAAACGACGCATCAATATTGACACTGACTTTCCCCAACACAAGTTTGGTGTAATTGTGAAGTAGAGCAGCAGCTAGCGAGGCTATGTGTCACGGCCTAGCTATGCTTGGATGTACACCTCCAACACCCAATAGCGACAGGAAGGGACCTTGCGTCAGGGAAGGTCCACTGGAGCTATTTTAAAGAACTTGTGATCCACGTGCACCTACACTCTTCATAGCTGCTATGCCTCATTCTTCCTTTACAAAGGACTGAACAAAGAGTTCAGTCCAACTGGTAGGCAAGTACATTCTGTAGAAATGACAGCAACAATCAATAAAACCTTTGGATCAGTTTATCAAGGAGTAGACTTTTATCAAATCAGCCCAAATTTAACAGGGAGCCTTGAAAATTCACAATTAGTTAAATCTAAAACATTGGAAGAAAAATTATTACAGGAAGTATTGAAGACAGTTCAATAAAACAAATATAACAATATCAGAAAAATATAATTGCAAGGATCCTTACAACAGCACTCATACCTCAATGGGCACATAAGCTTTATTGCTCATGATGAAGCAGTTGAGTTTCGGGCACTCCAATTTAACACCATGAGCTTGTCGAAAATGCTCTGCCACACTACATTGGCTAGCAGGGTTGCCCTTCTCGCGTTCAAATGTGTGGATTTCAGGATTCCCACAACTTACTTTTGCAACCTGGTACTTGCGTTTGTAACTTTGTTTGGTCTTCATGATTTCCACCTGCAGAAAATATAATAAACAATTTAGGATAGCAATACTTGAAAAATTTGATTATGGTAGATGCCAATACTTCCGATTTATCAATAAGCACACCACTCCCCCTAGTAGGAAGGCGCCTGAGTCCTCAAGAAGAACTAAAAATGTTAGTCATTTCCATAGCAAGTTCTAAAGGCTGACAACAAAAAAACCTCAAGCAGGTGGGGGTCACTCATGTAAGAATCTATTCCATGAAGACGGGAATGCCAGATCATAATGGAAAAGTGAACTTGCAACTTGGCAATATAATAAAGTGCAAACATTATGGAGAACTTGGGAAATGTAAAATTGGTGCGGAGATACAAAAGATTGGCAGAGAAACGAGAAATTTGACCCGATTCCCATGTCAAGTAGATTGGAGAAAAAAGCAAATTGAACTGGTGTGTGTCAATAAAGAAGCATTGCTTGTGCATTAACAGGCAGAGTTTAGCGAGGCACCAATTGAGGCATTGGTAGCATAGGTGTGAAGGAAGAAGTGGTTGAAAAGTTTGATCAATCAGGATTTTTAGTCGAACTGAGGAGTAGAAACTGAACAGCATAGAAACTCATCAAAACGTTCCATAACATTCCAATCACTCCATATAAGTCTACCACCTCTTACACCACACCATCATTAAAGTCATATGATCTTCAAGATCAACAATGACCCAAAAAACACAGGTTATGATGCATTAATTGTCATATGAGATGTATTAAAAAATTCAGGATGAAAATTCAAAAGATTTATTCCAAATCCAAACTCCAAATTCTCTCCCTAAAAGTAGTCAGTATGGAGTCTAAACACTTTCACATCCTCTGCTACCCTGCCTGCATGCTTTTGGTGGGTAGGTAGGTTGCTCCAGCACAGTAATGTTCCTACCAGCCAGGGACTGTCAGATGCTCAGGGTATTGCGAGCAAGCTCATTGTCATGGGAAAAGCAGCCCCGAGTTGTAATGCCACAGCTTATGCCTTTTTTTGTGCAACAAATAAAGCAAACACTGCAGTATCTCTTTGTTCGTAAACATCTCATCTCTTTACACTTGTTGAAGCAATTCCAGTGCTTTTGGTGGAGTTTTCCATAACTGGACCAGAAATTTCCAAGTTTGTTTTTTGCTTTGTGCTCATTGCTTGATGAGCTAAAACAGGAAAATATATAAAAACACATGGATAATGTTCACTCCAGGATGATTACTTGGAAAGGGAAAACTTTAAGTTTGCATTCAAAATAAGTCTAACATGACACAAGTCCTGTCTTGGAATTTTTCTGACACACTTCACATAACTTTCAAAATAATGAATGTAAAGATAATGATGGACAGTAAAGCAGTCTATCCCACAACCTCAAAAATGGCATGGATCCAATGAATGTTCTATTGAGTGTACGGTGGGACACAAAGGGAATTATCCAGCTGTTGGGTAACAATCAAACCATAACAGCTGAAGAGTATTGAATTTCATTTATTTTAAGAATAGTTAAAAGAAAAAACGGCATTGAATGATGCACATTGAAGCAGTAATTCTGCAGTGAGACAATGGCAGATTGCAGACAACAAGAGTGACTACCAATTTCCTAGAAAAGTTTGGTTGGAAATAATGGCTTACACACCATATTCTCCTAACCTTACTCCAGCTCCACCAACTTTTCAGAAGCCTGTACAAATATTTTGATAGTCTGAGGTTCACCTCAAGAGAAAAGATTGAAATGATATTAGTTTCTTTTTTTTATCAAAACTTGAGCTCATTCAATGAATGTGAAAAAAATTGTTTTGGCAGGTGAGGAGATACCATTAGGAAAATTGGTATTAATATTGAAAACAAATAAATGTATTTGATTTTCAAGATTATTTGTACTAAAAAAGAAATGGTCAGAAATTTCATTAGCACCAGATGCAACTAAAGCAGGCGTTTCCTTGTTTCATTCCAGCGGTGAGGATTGTTCCCACACACAATCAACTCCATCATTTTTCCTATCCTCAGAACACACATTTCTGCAACTTGCTCAGGCTATTGTCAATGAAAATCTATACCTCCATCTACAGCCACTCAGAATCTTATTTTTTAAAATGAGAATTATTCACG
This sequence comes from Orchestia grillus, assembly GCA_014899125.1. Classification (NCBI taxonomy): domain Eukaryota; kingdom Metazoa; phylum Arthropoda; class Malacostraca; order Amphipoda; family Talitridae; genus Orchestia; species Orchestia grillus. The sequence goes on along the minus strand of VOMN01005037.1, from coordinate 8,442 downwards.
ATTTTCAAGCTATGTACTGCATTATCATTATCACACCACAATCTTTCACTGCACCAATTATTGCAGCACTTCACTCAGTGAGTGTAGATGCTATAACTGAGAAGTGACATCTAAAAATATGATAAACGGCTCTGAACACACTTGCTACAATACAACAAGGAAAAACAGGTCTGCAATGAACAGTTTTCAAAAAATAAACTTATTCAGAATTATCCTTTTATGGGAAACTTTAATGTGGGCCAGATCTGCCATTTCATGCAGTTGAGGGTCACTTTACTGCATTACCAAGTTCTCTGCTTCCCTCTCTCAAATGCAGTGAGGCCCCAATATTACAGGTCCAAGGAAAACCCAAAGCAATGCAGTTTACCTTTTCCTGAATCCCAGAATATCAAATTGCTACCACTAATTTCTACTTGCATGAAGCTCAACTACTTGTTATGAGTATTTGGAGGCATCACACCCTAGAAAATACAAGTAGATAATTCAGAATTATTTACAGGGTAAATTATCCAAGAGACCTTACATACCTCACATTTGCTGCACAAATATAGTAGAACCTGTGATGCACACATTTTATGCAATGCTGGATGCCAGACAGCTATTTTCCATCCCAGTCCAGAGGTGTCACATTTGACATATTATACCAAAACAGGATATCTACACCAATCAATAGCTACCATGTTGAAAATAAAAGTAAATATTAAGTAGCCTCATCCTTCACATTGTTAGTTGCACCATCTTCTTTTTCAATGGTGATGAATATCCTTCCAATACTGAGCATCAATGGATAGAATACAAACCTAAATTTATAAATACTTCAGTCTTTATACTGAGAAGAGCAATTTGTAATAATCAATCATTTTAATTGAAAAAAAAACCCTCAAACATGTTAAGATCACTGCATAACATCAATTTTTTTCTACCATCAAAGGCAAGAATGCTACATGTTCATGTTGTCAAATACTGACCTTAATCTTTTTCTTGACGATCTCCTCATTGATGAGCTGGATAGCCTCAGGCTTCAGCGGCCTATTAGGGTTGCTGAACAGCCTAGAACCATTAGGTAGCGTTCTCAGGTAGTCAAGGACAGACTGGGACTTGTAGAAAACCGCATGCGAGACTGCAAGCAAAAAATTATTTAGATCATTGTATAGTTTCAGTCAACCAACTTGAGAATGCTCAGGAAATTAAGTGCAACACAATTATGAAAATCAATCATATTTTGACACCTTCAGATAGTCACCCTTCAGTTTTAGGTATACATAAATCTCATCCTTGACCCATTAAAGCACAAATCCTTCATCAATTTTACTTTTTTATAAAATAGTCATTAGTAGCTCAAATGCATCAGATTTATAATTAGAAGAAAATTTTTTTCCTCCTACTGGAATGAAGGCAATTCCATTAAGGGTACAGCTAGAAGGCATTAGGTCCCCACCAAACCTCTAAATTGAAATAAAATTAGTTTATATCACTTATCCATTTCTTCTTCAAGTTATTTCAGTATAAATATGTAGAAGCACAGTAAAATTAATGAAACATCCATTGCCATTACTTTCTGTCACCATCGTTCTAGTTTGCTACTATTACTATCAAGTGCCCAAAAAATGAATGCTAGGCATAAATGGGCTAATACATGCATTAATGAGACTAAACATGCATTTTCAACAAGAAATTGTACAATTATATCAGATACCATTTTTTAAGTACAGCAAATGACTTCACAAATTATTTGTGGAACCTATTATGTGGAAGAGGACCTGCCTCAGCATCTTGCAATCTTGTCATGCAAAAAAATTTCATACAACCGAGATGGCCAAGAAATAATTTCGAATTCATAACAACATAGATACCTTAGCCTTAGCTAAGGTATCTATGCTGAGGTATAGGAACACAAATATTCAACTATTACAATTATAAATACACTTAAAGGGTCATTTTTTTAAATACAGTATAATTTAAGCAAAACAATGCCAATATGATATTTATTTCTGGTTGTTACCATTATGAGTTAGAATTGATTTAATATTTAAAGAGCAAAGGGGGGTAAGAAAAAGTGTCGTATTGTAGAGTTAAGAGAATTTGACAATTAAGGAAGAGGTAGAGATTTAATGCTTACCAGTATCATACTCATATCACCAAAACATATTGATGATTTGCATGTATTTATTTCTCAGAGATGAAAATGGTTAAGACTGAAACATCTTTATAATCACCTCATTATATGAGCAATATGTAAGACATGCTCTGTCATGAAACACATTAAACTTGTGCTAAGTTCTACAGTTTATAACAATTAACATTTCAAATGATTGTCCACCACATAAATCTCATTGCTGCAAAAAAAGACGTATTCAAAGAACATGAGAAACTTCACAATAAATTAATGTTTCAGCCACTAGGTAAACTGGTCTAAAAAATATTTTCTGGGCCAAACTAGCAGAGCACAGTATATGAAGTGTTTGCATCTACATACAGTACATAACTTGCTTAAAATGCATTATAATGTAGAGATTCTATCCATACAGACAAGTTCAATAATTTAACTGCAGCCTCTACTGTTGTTCATTAAATTACTACTTCATGAATCGTACTTGCACACAAAGATGAAAAAAGTATAAAACACAAACTGTCTATTATCTGATCATTTCAAGCAAAGCACCTACAATGTATTTTACCATTCACTACTATTCTTGATCATAACAGTAAACATGCTTTCATCATGACTTCAATGGACACTGGCCACTGTAGGCATTTAGCTGCTGAACTAATGAGTCTTCAATTTTTAGTGTTCTTATTTTTAACTGAACTGCACTGGTGAAAAACAGCATCTTATTAACTTGTCACTGTGCCCAAAAGTCTCAATGTACTTCACGATGAAACAATAGAGCAGCAAAATCTAATTTTATACTTGAAATATGAGTTTATATATTAAGTGCAAGACTTAGATATTTTCTTAGATTATATTTAATTTCAGAAATGAGTATACTTCTAGACTTAGACCACAGAGTTTACTATAAAAAATAAAGTTTCGAAAAAAGAAAATGAGTTCTATTTTCAAAGCGAATTATAACCTCTACTTTCAGTAATAAGTTCATTTTCATTCATAACTACTTTTAGAGCACAGCACAAAATTAATAAGATCACACTTTCCAAATTCCATTCAAAATGGTATGAAGATTAAAAAAATGTTAGTGATAATACAGCTAGGTATATAAAAACAATGGCAGTGCCTGTGGATTTTTGCAATTTTGTGCGATAGGTTGCCTGCAATTGGTCAAATTCAAGTCTGTAATTACCAATATGTCAGTTCATTAAAATGACAACACATGAAATAGTAGTTGCAGTGTAGGTGCAGTCTAAAGTACGTATAATTTACACATTCACACACTCACAGTTCAATTTCAAGGGCATTTAAATACAATTCAGTATATTAGTCACATATTTCTGTGAAGTAAACGAAATGATGAGGCTTTCCAAACAGCTAAAACACAAGCACTATGCAAGGATGCATAATAATCTCACCATCTAAATTGAGCATCAGGGCACCTGCATCCTTCCAGCCCTGACATGGCCGCAGAGACATGAAAAAGCCATGGACTCCTTCCTTACCATGCCCAATTCCAAAGTTAGAGCCAAATATTTTCTCGTCATGAGAGAAGAAGCGATTGAAAGATGCAGTGGCAAACCTGAAGTTCATAAAATTTTATTGAGAGGTTGACTAAATAATTCAGGGTATATTCAACAGTAAAAAAAACAGTTTCAGTTTGATTTCTGCTAACAATAAGCTTGCTGCTGAGGTTGGTTTGTTGATGCTATTGATAATTAACAGGTATTTTTATACAAAGAATTGAACCCCCTGTCCAATTTTAATGCATCAATGGAAAGGGTATCTCAATAAGACAAATGAAGAATTAAGTAAACTGATAAAATATAGAGTCTTTTGCAATAAATGAAAGTGAGGTGCACATAGCTGGGCTCTGAAAAAAATAGACAACCTAACTACTAGTAAATTGAAGCCACAATGGGTGCCTCCAACAGAGGAAACTTTTTCTGCAGTGAGCAGTAACAATACTGTCTGGCAACTCAATTAGTAGTGTCATGGAACTCTTTGGTCTCCTTGCTTGCCATGGAGACTTTCCTCATAGGAATGTAAATGTCAGTAATCTCTCAATCGCCCGATTGCGACATTCCTATTCGTTGAGTCAACAACTCGTTATGCTTCGCCTGTGAAGTTCACACCAGAAAAGCTGTTGAGACTTGATTCAATAATAAGATCATATCACGCACAACCACAGAAGAGAACTGTTGTCCAAAGCAGAAGGCCTTGCAGCCTCTGTCATGTAAATTGCAGACTTAGTGTCCGACATCTGACCCAAATTATTACAATGTCTTCAAGCCATTTTTTAATATAGACTAAAAAATTTGTTCTTCTTTCACACCCTGCTGAAGATAGATTCACAGTCCTGTTAAGCTCTTTGATCATGATGTTGAAAATTTCCTCCAAGAAATATTCTTATTCATCCTTCAACTCCTGTGTGCCCTTCAACTCCTATCGGGTCGCTTAGGTTAATTAATTAAAGAAAATTTTACCATCCAAAATCCTGGGAAGGACATACATTACAATAACCACAAATTTGAAATGCCTATTCCTGAAAAGTGTTGCTTGAAGAGCATAGCTGCTCACATAGTAAGGTTTTCCTGAGGCTGCAACATAACATTTCAAGGGGGATGAAAATGTTCATATGACTGGATATTGATCTATTTATTATTACCCTGTGGTTGCTTGGATGAAACTCTACAAATTTCCCTCCTTTATTCTTGTGTAGTAAATATTCAAGGGGGCTGTTATGACTCCACAAGGCAAATAAGCATAAAAAATTAATATTACGTAACAAAAGAATAATACCTCCACCTAGGAGACCACACACTTTACTATAAAAAGAAGTGAGAAGTGAAAACATTGTGGGTAACTTTTATGCCTAAAGTGGGACAGACCGTTGGAAGGGCACCTCCATGCCTAACACAATGGCATTCTCAAGCAATCCTTGTTCGAACAGAGTGAGCTATGTCGGGCATCTCTCACCCCACTAACCAAGACATTATACATTTCCCTGTAAATGAAGCTTTTCTTCAATATTTTTATGTAAGAATACTGGTTTGATGGAACCTCTGTTTGTCCTTATTTGATTAGGGTACAAACTACGATTGCTTAGTCATTAAGGGTTTGTGTAGACCCCGTAGAGGCTTGTTCCAAGCCTGTCTTATGATAGCAACGCCGCAGAGCACGGCCCCGTTGGGCTTAAGGACATGAGCATTCAATAGGAGACCCGAGGTAGCATCTGGGTCATTCATCTGCGACTCGCAATCCGAGCATGTGAAGGAAAATGCTCAACCTTTGGGCAATTTTACCACATTGACTACTGCACACCTGTTGAAATGTGATGCTGAACAAAATTTTGTCACACTCCTTGGAGTCAAAGCCACACATATTTGGTATGACTTTGTCGGACATAAGCAGATGCGTGTCTGTTAATTAATGCTCCTTTGCCCAAAACATGTGTTGTTTGGTGTAACGGTGCCTCCTATTCATCAACAACCCATCATGGTCAGTTGAGTTTCCTAACCAGTCATACTGCCAATCACTTCTTTTCTTGCATCCCAGGACGTCTAGGTCATTAGTATTTTGCAACTATTTTAGACCTAATACAGTAGTAAAACGTGTTCTTTCCATTAGCCTGATTAGTGAAGAGATTTCAGTGTCACTCGATTATTAGAACTCCCAAACAGTTTTTGATTCTGATAGGATCTTATTATTACTAAATTTATAAAACATAATAGAGCATCATGTCTTGTGTTCTAAAATAACTTTTACCTGATGTTGGGCAGAAAAACTCTCTAATCCTAAGATTCACAGAAGCTGTCAAGATGTGAAATTACTTGATAAGATACGCTCCAATCAAGTGCCCCTTAAATTTCTATGGCACGCTTACAATCGGTGTATTACATATTGCTTGGTCTATTTAAGATCACTTGCAAGATGACCTAAATTTGCAATAGATCATTGTTATTAAATGAAATTAAAATGATTATCTTGAGTAACCAGCCTCAGGTGGTGGCAGCTTACCTCAATAATTTAAACTAGCAGGACGCATGAAAATTTCACGGAAATTTAGATAAACAAACTTTAGGTAAACCATCCCATGAGAAGTGGTCCTCTCATGTGTTGGACAGAGGTTAAAGGTTCAGAGAAACAATAGTCCAGTCTTGAAAGCAATTTTTTTCTTGATGATGCAAGCTGTCTGCACTCTACTAGGGAAACTGAAAACGTATAAAGCTGTATAAAGACTGGCTTTATACAGCAAAACCTGCAACCCGTATACAGGATACTTTGCTTGAGACCTAAAATTTTCCTTGAAAAGTGGCAAAGTGTTACGTGAGAAGATAGAGACAAGCCGAATTATAATATAGATTGAAGCCAGTCAGTGAATGCACTAAACATTCGACCAACTACATAGCCTGGCTACTTGTCATTGACACATACATTTTTACCACTAGTGATTTGAAAACAAAACAATGTTGGCAGCAGTCTAAGATAGAAGCAAAACAAGGCCAGGCATTCAAAGATTGGGAACTGTTGCTTTGGGATACCTAAACCAGGATGGGCACATTAGCATACCTTTCAGAGCAAAGCTCAGGTGTGCTGATAATCAATACAGAAGTATAAGACCTAAAGATATATTGAAAAACAATGCCCTTCGGTGAGCCCTAGTAACTAATTAGAGCATTCAAAATGATACTTTTGTATGAATATCAACTGTTTACTAATTTGCAAAAGTTAAACTCATGTTAACTAAATCTTGATAAATGATGTACCAAACTTGGAAACATTAAAAAAAAAATCTAATGTCTCTCATACTCATAATTAAACCATCATGGATCACAACAGCAAATTTTCAATATTTAAATGGGTACACAAGTCAATCTGTCTCCAACTTACCCAGGAATCAACAGTATTCACAAAGGCAACAAACAGGAATGAAAATGAGCTAACCTAGAAAGGCAAACAATATTAGGAAATACAAAAGTCATTAGTTTATAATTGACCTATAATACTTCCCATGAGTTGGGAAGTAGGAAGGTCAATTTCAATACTATAGTTACTGTAATTTAAAAATCAGTTCTAAAACGGAACTCAATGATTGAGAAAAGGATCAGAATTTCAATCTAACCACAAAAAACAGCAGCATACTAACATATCTTCAAAGAATGCTACTATTAATTTTTTTAAGTGTCTACAGAAGCATGCCCATTGAGATCACATACAAAATAAATACAACCCTTATTCTACATTCAAGACAGTGTTAGAAAGTATACTTGTATTTGTTATTTTAATATCAAACATTTTACACCTTCTGTAATAGTGAAAGTTAATTTGAATAAATTTTTCACACATACTGCATCTTATCTCCTTCAGAAATTGTGCACACTGACACATTCTGGCATGCAATAATCTACCTTTTGCAAGATGTCAGCAAGGGACAGCATGCAATCAATGAAAGCACTTAGTGGGAGATGGAGACTTGGTTAGAACATGACATGTGAACCTGATTTGATTACTAGTCCTAATAGTTGACATACAAAGGCTAATAAGTATTTGTGAGCAGCTTTCATTAACATCATGTCTTAATCAGGATAGTCAATTCTAGAACCACAATACCGAGTGATGCTGCCAGCATTAGTGTTATCATTTAATACTATATGTCTCTGCATATCAACAAAAATCTATGAATGTTCAAAAATATCTAATTACAGTATATCAGTTTCTATTTTCTCACAATGTTGCCAAAAAAGTAATCACATTCTGTGAAAAAAGTGTAAATAGAAATAATAATAATATCTGCTAAATTTGTATTTACAAAATTTGGGCTGAGCTTGGCTACTTATTTATCTACACTACCTTTTATTGTAATAGCTCAGTACTGTGGTAGCTAGGAATTGAGACCCTAAAGTAATGACAATCTCACTTAAGTTCAAATGAGTAGGTGCTAAGTAGTTGTTCTTTTTTCTCCCTCTCAGGGAGTTATTTTTATAACATGCAGCTCCCATTTTCTAGAAAATGTAATACATAGATTCATATGCTGAGCTTGTAATACAAGTGTAAGTACAGTGAATAAATATTATGAATGAGAATAATCATATCACCACATATTCAAGAAAATTTACCTCCTGAAATGCAGAATAGCACTCACAAATCATAACTCATTCTGGAAAGCAAAACATGTGAGAAAATTTTATACAGGGTGATGGGGGGATTTTTAAAAATGTGGTCTAAAAGAATATTAAATAACATATATTATTGAATGGATTTAAGAAACAAAGTGTTTATGAAATCCTAATATATACAAGTTTTATTCCCCTTACCTTTTGAATATAGTATTC